>OY754968.1:37393500-37603500 GCA_963576475.1 Molanna angustata | reverse complement strand
CAAAAAAATTCCAGGGTTTCTCAAACATTTCTTATTAAGAAAAATATTTTTTTTATGATAAATTTATGAGTTTAACTGCCTATATTTCCAAAACTTTTACAATTATCGAAAAAAGCCGAAACACCCCAACTAGATAATTTAATTTTCTATAAAAAATATTAACATTGTAGTAGAAGATCTCAATTTTTTTTTAACAATTTTTTTAAAAATTGAATTTAGTGACGACATCGCTTCATACATTTTGTATGGCAGTCGCCTATACACAATATGTAAGAAGACTTAATAGTTTGATACTTCATCTCCAAACATACATACATACCATCATGCTATTTGCATATTCTGGGTAGGAAAAAGGATCTTCCTCCATACTATCCTATCTTGACATACATACCTACATATGTTGTATAGAAAACAAAATATCTGAAAATATTCAATAATTTGTATCTATGGGTTTATAGTTTGGTACATATTCTTCAACTATACATACTATCGCTATCGACAGTTGGATCTCATGTGTTACATGCAACTAGTCTATAAAAAATATGTACTTTGTATTAGCACATTTCATTTTTATTTTAACAATTTTTATAAAAATTGAATTTAGTGACGACATTGCTTCATACAATTTGTATTGCTTCATACAATATCTAAGGAGACTTAATAGTTTGATACTCATCTCCAAACATACAAACATTACCATCATACTGTTTTCATATTCTGGGTAGGATCAAAGGATTGACCTCCATACTATCCTATCTTGACATACATACCTAGGTACATGTGTTGTATAGAAAACCAAATATCTTAAAATATTAAATAATTTGTATTTATGGGTTTATAGTTTGGTATTTATTCTTCAACTATACGTACTATCGCTATCGACAGTTGGATCTCATGTGTTACATGCAACTAGTTTAATATAATATTTTTATCTGATAATATTTGCTCTTGTACAAGTGTCTCGTAAAAACGGCGCTATACAAATTGCGAAACGGCGGGCGCCACAAATAATTATGAATTTTCCACTACTCATAAGAGTAATAATAATAAAGCTATAACTCATATCTGGTGTGATTAAGGAATTGTTAGTTTTTGTTAGCATTAAAGTTCGTATATAGTTACCTATTCGTTATTTTATAGCTGAAACATCTTGCCTGATGGTGTTTGGAACAGCTTCGTTTTAATGGGGAATAAAAAATATAATTTATGTGAGGAATTTTGTTAAGTACGAAAACATGAGAATGAGTTTTACATTTGGAATATGTATGTATCTAAATATGATGATTAAAGGTGCCATTTTGTAAACATGTAGACACTTGAACTCAGGTTAGCACTTGGCACTTGGTATACCGAAACAAATAAAAGAATGTCTCGATTCTACTAAACTGAATTCTTTGAATAAATAAAAATTCTTAAAGGGGGTGGTTGCACGGGTTAAGTAGATAAAGGTACATATTTATTTGTTTGTGACTTGTGTTGTTTATCGAGGTTATAAGATTGTCGAGGAGACAACCCCAATCAAAAAGTAAAACAATGGCCTATACCCTACATGGTTCTCTAACTCACTTATTAAAAGAAAAAAATATGTTTCATAAAAGATGGAAAAAGTAACCCTATAGATTACCAGACGTTTACCTGTCTCAGAGCTAGGTCAAAGAAGACTATACGTGAATGTTATGCAAAATACGTAAAATTTGTCGAGGAATCCTTACGGTTTTCATCCAAATATTTGTCGAAGTTTGCTAAATCCAGAAGAGCATCGAATATGAGTATTCTTAACTCAATGTATTGTGGACACATGCAGGCTAACAGTGTGGACGACGTCTGTAGGCTGTTCTCGAATTAATTTAAATCAGTTTTTAACACTCCTCCAAAAGATTGCCCGGTTGGTTTAATACCATCACCAAAGTAATCGTTTGGAACAATGAGCAATATTATTATAACAAATAAATACGCTCAAGTTACTTTATATTGTTGACCCAAATGAGGATGCTGGACCAGACGAGGTATTTATAAGAAATTGTGCTTCAGAACTTGCATCTTCCCTCCATAAAATCTTCACCAAATCGCTTCATGAAGGGGTATACCCTGATCAATGGAAAACAGCGAAAATAACACCTATATTTAAAGCTTGTGGCTCTAGTGACATCACTAATTATTGCCCGATATGTATACTGTCTTGTTTTTCTAAAATATCCGAAAAATGGTATACCACCAGCTTTTCAATCATCTCAGTAATTCGCTAAGTCCCTCACAACACGGTTTTGTGCCAAAAAAATCAACCAGTACAAATATCCTAGAGTTGGCGAACCATTTAACCGAACACGGGAGAATTCAAGTTGATGCTGTGTACACGGACTTCAGCAAAGCCTTCGACAAAGTTAACCACAAAATCCTGCTAACGAAACTATACAATCTTTATATACAAGGAAAATTATTAAAATGGATAGAATCCAACTGTATAACAGGTCACAGTTTGTCGATGTTAATGGTTTGAAATCTCCTTCCTTACATCCGGAGTACCCCAAGGGTTCCATTTAGGCCCTTTACTATTCCTTATTTTTATTAATGACCTTCCTAACGTCTTAAACTGCCATAATCTCTTGTATGCGGATGACTTAAATATCTTCCTTCCGATTCGTTCTGAAGCGGACTGTCAGAAAATTAAAAATGACCTCAATTCACTTTTCAATTAGTGTAGGTAAACGAAATGACATGGCATTGAACGTCAAAAAATGATATTATATCACCTTCACCACAAAAAAAAAAAACATAATCAATTATGATTATACAATAGAAAACGAAACACTTCAGAGGACAAGGAAAATACGAGATTTAGGGGTTATATTTGACTCAAAATTGAGCTTTCGAGCACACTAGACAGTGTTGTAATGCAGGCCAATACAGTGACCGGATTTGTAAGCAGGATATCTCGTGTGTTTAAAAAACAGAATGTTTCAAAATACTCTTCTCAATACTGGTCCGCAGTTTACTTGAATATAACTTCATAATCTGGTCGCTGTGCATATTGACAAAATTGAAAAAGGTCAAAAACGTGCTTGTTCTATAATGTGGGAACACTTTCAACCTTTTCCTCTTCCAAAAAATACTGCTACATACATGAGTAGTTAGCTGTAGGTATATACAATCGTCTACAACTCGTCTTCGTGTACGTCACAGACAGTTGATGAAGTAAAATAGTTTCGATACGCTCGAAATATAGGTACATATATCGTGTCCTTTCGTGTTGATGAACTAAATAAATACTATGCGCCATGCGCCCTTTTAATATACCCAAACCGTGTTTGGAAGTGGTGTGTCTTTCATCAATATTTTGTGTTGTGATATAGGGGTTATAGTGGGTGCCTTCCGTGAAGACCTCCCAGACGAAGGAAGAAGTTCGCCACCAGGTAGGTGCAATATTCCCTTCTTTCTGTATCCAAAAGTGCTCTAAGAATAATCTCGTTCAGGGCTAGGCAGAGTAGGATCTTGAGGAACTATAATGATCGATTAACTTTCGATATGCTCAGTTTTTGCGTTAGAAGAATAATAGTTACCGATCTTAATGTGTTGCATAAAATGGTGAATGGCTATGTTCACACTGAAGCGCTTAGCTCACTAAAATTCTACGCAGCTGATCCCCGACTTCATAACTTCAACACTTTTCAACCGAAGGCACTAAGAATAATATCGGAAAAAACAATCCAATACATCGAATTTGTCGACAGTATAATTCACTATGCTCACAACACTTGGTTGGTGTAGATATTTTTTATAGCTCATTGAAATCCTTCAAACAACGTATAACATCAAACATAGTAATATTAAAAAATTAGCCTTTCTTACCATATCAACTTTTATAACATTCTGTGATATTCTAACCGTGATATTCTTGTAACACCATAACATTCTGTGATATTCTAACCGTTGCAACAACAATCATTTATACCTAACTACTAATTGTTTCAATATTTTTTTTATGTGTACGTATAGTGACGATTTTGACATGTTAATATGAAGCAAGCTGTGGACGCGCTTAATTTGAGGGTTAGCGAGATTTTTTTTTGTTATTCATGTATTTTGTATAAATTTTTTGTTAATTCTTTGTGCGTGTCCCTTAGTAAAATAAAAAAAATCTTATGAAATGTTCTCACTTCCTGTAAGTGTGTATTTTGCTGTAAATAAATGATCGCAGATAACAGTTCATATTTGCGAAACAAGTGGTGCTGAAAAAAGCAAATAGATATCAAACATACACGCCAAAAAAATATTTAACCTTGTGTGACTCAAACAACAAAAGATTTTATTATTTAAAAAAATGTCACAGAAGTCAAAGGAATTCTTAATTTTTTTTTCATTTTTATTCCGAAATAGGTAAATGCCTTTCTTTATAATTTTAATTATAAATTCCATTAACGTTATCTATTTTCTTCTACAATAATGATAATGGGTCTCTTTTTGTTCCTCTTTCATTCGTTTGCCATTCTTCTTAAGGGACAATTTTTTTCTCAAACATACCTCATCGAAAGTGCTTTTAAGTCTCACCTCAATCACTAAAGCTTAATGTCAAAGCTCAGAATTTCATATTGAATACACTATACACAACTGAAAGGGACCTTTTCTATTTACTAGTTGCATGTAAAACATAAGATCCAACTCTAGTCAACTGTGAGTTATTAGTATGTAAGTATTACGTATAGTTTTATTTTATTTTGATGGCTCTTCATCCGTAAAGATTGGGTACGTATAGTACCCAACTTAAAACCTAAAATACAATTTTTTTAAGATATGTGTTTTCCTAAACAATTATATAACATGTACCTACTTATGTCTCAATACGATAGTGTGAAGTTCAATCCTTTTTTTTACCTACCCTAAATAGGTAAACGGGTAGATGGTAAATGATAATAATTATTAATTTAATTATAAATTATTCTTCTATTATTCTATAAGACTTTGTCATGCTTATATTCAAAGTATGTTTTGTAAATTCGGGCTTTAGTGTTAATTCATTCATTCATTATACCATCACGGCATATACCACAATGCGGGGTAAACAGCGACAGGTGTGCGGGTGTGCACAGCCATATGAAAGGAAGTACGACACGTGCGTGTATGCCCAAACACTAGTCTCGTTTCACCCAAAAAGGCACTACATTCAGAATGGGTGGTGAACCTCGTTGCTGAGCTATATAACATGAGATGTTATTGTTGCCTGTTTTGTATTTTCGATTACCTACCCGTTTCTTACGAGACACCAGAAAACGATGATAATAGAAAAGAATGGAAGCACTATTCTAAGCCGGTGCCTCGCAGCTTTAGTGTTTAGTGTACAAAAAAAAAACATTTAAAGACTACCGTGCCGACCGCCGTGGCACAGTTAGTAAGCCGTTTGGATTATGTTCGGGCGTCCTGGGTTCGCTTCCCAGCAGAGGAGAAATTTATTCAAATTCATTTCTCACGCCAATGTTGCTTCTCTGGGCTGGAAACACTGGTTAGTTGGAAGAAATTGCCATACGGCAATAAACTCGCCACTTGCGCAAGAAGCAAGGAAGTGTTAATTATTATTATTACTTCATTACACGTTCATTTGAAGTCATAAAAATGAAATTGATAATTTATTGGAATCCAACACAAAGATAACACAAAGAAATATCAATGAGAAATGGACAGATGAAATTGTTAGGAAGGTAATTCACAAGAGACCAATGCAATATTGAGAGGTGTGGTTTTATGGTTATTGGAACGTGAGTATGACCGTGTTGCAGGCTATATAAATTCTCTTTATAACCGATCTTCACTTTAAATTCTATAGTTATCAATAAAATTGCTCCCACCATCTTGGAAAGCGATATTTGATGTTATTGCATTTCCAGGGAAAATTCAATTAATAATAAATGCCCCTTTAGATAACAAATTTTCAACGATTTAAGCATATAGTAACTTTGAGAATTCATTATTGCGTGTAAATAAAAGTAATAAAAAAACAAAATTAAAAACATCTACAGTAAAAACATAAAAAATAATAGATTGACAATACACTTTTTTTTGTTAACTGGCAATTCACCCTAGAGAGAGTGCTTTATGTCTTGGTGAAAATATCATAATTTGATTAGGTAAATTTGTTGAAATTAAATTTGGATGTTATTTGACTTTAAGAAGTTAAGTAATATGTTTCCATAGAATAATAATAAAACTATAGAATACTCATTCCCATACAATACCTCGCTGAAAAAGTGAAGCCGTTTTATTGGCCGGCTCGTGTCAATATATGTATGACTCTGCTGGTAGACATTGTTCGTATAGTACTACTCGTTATGACTGCGTAAATAATTTTGCGAGCAGTTAAAGAATTCCCTATTTGGAGAACGTATGACGCAGACGGCCAAATGATTACTGAATGCTTGTAGCAAAATGTTGACCAAATTAGTCAACATAAAGCAGTCGCATTTACTGCAGGCTAAAGAGTATTCTATACTATTATTATTCTATGTATGGGTTACACTTTTATTTTGTTTTACAAAAAACACATAATATAGTGACGAGTGTAGTTAACAGTGTTGGTATTGTTTTAATCACATAATATATAAGGTGCACAAATGTTACATTCAAGTAGTTTAAAAAAAGATTAAGAAGTAAAGTTTTAGATTAAATAAAATAAATGAATTAGAAGAAATGATATATAGGAAATATAATTAAAAGTAAATAAGTCAGATGTTAAGGGTGGACAACCCCCTCAGCATAGAGCCTGCCCGAAGAAATCAGCCATTTTTTTCTAAGAATTTTGAATGAATTGTGATGTGGTATTTTCTTTATGTTATTGTCTAGTTTATTAAATATACGTGGGGCAATAAATTTAAACTGTCTTTGTCCAAATGAGGTTCTCATAATTGGTACAGTATAGTTATTGTTATTTGCATGTCTAGTGGTTCGTGTTTGTTGGGATCTGTTGTGTAAGGTTATAAACAAATATATTGTACACTGGCGGGCTTATTACCATTCGGCAATTTTTTCTTACCAAAACCAGATTACAAAGTATGACAAAATTGTGTATGTAAAACAACAAAAGAATAAGAGCAAATAAAAACAAGGATAATATAAATATAACACTAAGATACAATTAAAACAAGAGAAAAAAAAGTGAAAATACTTCATAGCCAAAAAAAGGATGGTAAGGACAAGGAGAGGAAATCGGGATTAAGTGTTCAGGGATAATTATTTCATTTTTAGTTTTTTCTTGAAAATACAAACGACGCAGTATCCAGATGATTGTACTTCGAACGATTTTTTTTGTTTATTTATTTCATTTTATTTACTTATTTTGTTTATTTTGATTATTTTATTTATTTCCTTTATTTTATTTATTATTTATTTATTTATTTATTTAAAAGGACAACATACAGCATATAATAAATTATAAAACATAAAGATAATTTGATTAAGAATAAAGCCAATTACAGGTTGTCGTATTTTATTTATTTTATTAATTTTATTTATTTTATTTATTTTATTAATTTTACTTATTTTATTTATTTTATTTATTTTATTTATTTTATTTATTTTATTTATTTTATTTATTTATTTATTTATTTTATTTATTTTATTTATTTTATTTATTTTATTTATTTTATTTATTTTATTTATTTTATTTATTTTATTTATTTTATTTATTTTATTTATTTTATTTATTTTATCACTACGATTTATTTTCGTTTGTAGGTACATATTTTAGTTGACTCAAGGAATCAACACATGATAGAAAATCTTTCGTTTATAAATTGACCCATTATTTTTATCTGGCAATCTTGTAATGTCTCTCTATAATTGTCAAGGGGCTGGATCATTATAATCATTATAATACTATTCGGTCGGTAGGTTTCAAAAAGTAAGCCCCAAGCACAGCATCACAAACCATCATACTTGTTTTTCCTTCCTTTATTTGAGCCACGAGTTCTATTGAGTAGATAATAATAATTATTTGTCTATTTTGAAAAGAAAATCAATCATCAGAGTCTCTTGTGACCAAAAATAAAATGGATTTAAACGAAATTGAACTCGATATTGTTACACGATATAATATGAGTTTCATGATCCATTTTTTGCTGATTCATATCTTTCCAGATTGAACAATAATCAAAACATGAGTATGTGGAATGAAATGTGAGCTCCTAAAACTTATGCCTAAATTAAAACATAAAAGATTTGTCGTATGATCACATGATGTTATCATGGAAAATAAATTAACGAATGTCTATGGAAAAATATTCAGCTTTAAGTACCTACCTATATCAGCTTTATGTTAAATGCATAAAGTCATTGAAAAACAAATACAGATTGATTATGGTGTAGAATTTACATGATACAATTAATATATTGAGGTAAGATGATTTGAAGAGTGATATTGTCGTAGTAAGAATTCAAGAAAGTGAATGTTTTTCTGGACGGGTTACTAATTGAGTTTTTTTCATAAAATCTTTCTCCCTTTACCAAACTTACAGGAAATTATTATTAAAGACGAGAAAACACAGAAGAGACTAAGATTTTCCGATGAAGGCGACATCTTGTGAGCTAATTGCTTCACAGTCTCTATGTAGGTACATTGCGACGGACGGTAAGAACAAACTTATGAGAGACAAATCTCGTCATTTGCGGCGGTTACCGCACATAGCTTCCAATTCAAATATTCGAATTATTCGTCATATTCGAATATTTTGCAAAATAATCGAATATTTTGCAAAATATTCGAATATTTTGCAAAATAATCGAATATTTTGCAAAATATTCGAAAAAAATTGGCACATAATTGTAATAAACTCGATCATAATATTATTAATAAAGATGTAAAGAAAGGTATCTATTTCGATTTACTTACTTTAAAATAATTGGTTCAAAGTCCAGTTTTGGGCATTTCAAAAGTTTGCCCAAATTGGTTCAAATCGTCTAAAAAGATTGCAAATTTTTTTAACATCAAGCACTTTTTTTAAATGAATATGTCCTTGTTAAACAAGTACATATACATCTCCCTACGTTCCCTAAATTAAGCATTGATGCTTGTGCTATAGGTAGACGAAGACAGCGATCGTATCATTGTAATATACATGTACTCTTTGCCTGTTGGTGAGTCTTTGGGATGAATAAATAAATAAATCGGTCGAGGCAGGATTCGAACTCGCGATCACTGGATTACTATCCCAGCGCGCTAACCGCTCTGCCATCGACCCATCTAAATTTCTAAATCTATTGTTTGCGCAACGTTCACCAATTATGCCTTTTTATTGAGTTCGAAATTGTTTTTTTTTGTAAACAATGAAAGCAACAAGTCTTATACATGAGGTGACAATGTTCTCGCACACATATGTATTACCTCTGGGGGGCAAGTCTGGTTCGACCGGCAAAAATCAAAACCCCAGTGATTACCCATATCATGGATGTAATTATCGCATGGAGTTCTATGACATCTAAAGATATTGTAGAACTCCATATAATAATTATATCCATGATATGGGTAAATAAGGAGGGTTTTCATTTCGAAGGTCAACCAGACTTGCCCCCGTGATCTGCGCTAAAAATATATACCTACTTGTACCAATGTGTATGTAAATCGAATATGTTTTTAATATTTGCATATTCGCAAACATTGGACTTTTTTCCCTGTCGGGAGTCAATGTTATTTCAGTCAATGAGTCAATGAATATCACTTTGCGTATATATGTCACTTTTAATAAATATTCGATCAATACGTTAAAAATTAAAAATGGACATATATTCGATATTTTTTTGTTTAAACGTAATTTGTGTATGTATAACTATATAGATTGTAAAATATATTGCAAAATATGAAAATAACAGCTGAATAAAGATACCCAACTGTGTAAAATAGCAGGCGTTATTAGTTAGTTTGTATATGTTGTATTTGTTTTTGTGTAATAATAATAAAATCAAATAGTTCAAATAGTTTATTCGTATAACGATAATTAGTAGACTATTCGAATTCGAATAGTTTACATATTTGAGATTTGATATTCGAATATTCGGAAGTCCTATAATTCTGATACCTCTAACGAGATCTTACGATCACACCGAATTTAATATGGCGAAATCGTGTTTTCGCTTGTTTTGTAAGTGTGCGTTGTGTAGTGGTAGGATTATGTAGGTATATAGTCAAAATGTGTGCTGAATGTTTGAACGTAAAGGTGGATATTTCCATAGTACATCCATATTCAGCACCTGGCCTTCCCCGTATTTACTACCCCTGGCTGTGTGAACCGCCCTGCAATTACACCGCGAAGCCGGGACCAAATCATCGCGTCTACATACTACCTAAGGATGCTCTTGGTCCTAGCAACAAGGCGGAGTGGCGTCGCGGGGAGGACTAATTAGGAGATATTATAGTAAAGAAATAGTTAAATTTAGTATGTCGATAGAATTTTAGAACTCATAATCATTATCAATAAAGTTTTAAAAATTAAAAAAAACAAAACATGTTTATGTTTTGTTATTTTCACCTGTGTTTAGAATTCAGCGAGATATTAATACACATTTCAAAGACGGATATTTTTCATCACACATTTATAACAGTATCAAAAACAGATAAAGATGTTCTTGAACTCCAATACACAATCCAACAATCCCCTCCTCATTCACTAACGATCCATCCTCTTTATCCTGAAACATACTTGTTAACTGTATATCGCTAGTTTTCGAGAACAACGACATAAGTCAAAAAATCCGATTTTTGAGTTAATAATGCGGAAATGTTGTATTAATCAATATTCATGTCATCAGTACAATAAGTGCGAGAGAAACAGCACATGTGTCGTTGTTCCACTGTCATATATTCACTGTAATATTGATAAACACAACATTTATGCATAACTATCTCAAAAATCGGATTTTTGACTTATATCGTTGTTCTCGCAAACGAGCGATATGTGTAGGTATACATATATCTATGTTTTTTAATTTTGTTTTATCATGTATAATTTTATGACTTTTTCAACTATGTAACATATTATTGTATAATCATTAAGCGAAGAAACCATTTTTGGCTCAACTTTCATATAAATAATGAAATTTAAAATAATATATTAAATTATAGCTGTAGCATTCTGAGATAAAATAAATAAACGAATACTCCATAAGGCTGAAACTAGATGTTATATACAAAAAAAGTGTGTTAGGTAGTTTTAAGATTTTTTCGTATAATCCAACTATCGTGGTATAATGTATAGTTTTAATCATATTAATATTTTGATTCAATCTTTATTTGTTGAAAATGACTATTTAATGTAAAATAAATATATTTATATGTTTGTGACACATTTTGTTTAGTTCTTAAACTTCAAAATCATCTAATTTACCACTATATAACTATCGAAAACGTGCTTATTTTCTAAAACGGTAGTAAAAAAATGGAATGAATCATAACACGTCCAAATTTAATAGTTAAATTATCAATGCTATAACATAAAACTATAAATGACAACTTTGTACTTCGATTATATAAACTTATATTTACTACGAAAAAATCTTAAAAGTAAAACTCGGCTTTGAAACACAAGTGTTACTTTATACAAAGCGTAAAATAAAGAAATTATGATAATAATTGTATTATAAACCAGCGTTTCCTAAATGGTGGTCCGCGGAACCCTGGGGTTCCGTGGAAGGGTCACAGGGGATCCGCGGTTTTTTCGAGAGAATTTTTATTTTTTATTTATTCGAATTGAAGCTAACAATACATGAATTAAGTATAGATACAGATAAAACTGACATTACAAAAAATATCCAATCTATTAAAAGCTTACAATAATATCAAAATAAAACATAAAACGTTCGTGGAAGACTCGTTACCGCGCGCCGTCGCGTCTACCCGATAAAAAGTGTGGGCGGTGCGGGACGTGGAGACGAGCGGTGCATCGCATAGCACACAGCACAGCACACTCATGACTCATCTGATTTATTTATACAAACACAACAAGACTGACTCAACAAATCATAACGAAAATTGCCGCGCAGGTAGAAAATTTCAGGTAATATTTAACACGATAAAATAAAAAATTTCTCACTGTTCGTCAATTTAAGTTTTAATTTCTTGGGACAAACATTACAAGTCTAAAATTTTTTCGCTGTGCGGCAATTTTCGTTTTGATTTATTCATACAAACACAACAGGACTGAAATTTTCTCGCCACGCGGCATTTTTCTTTTTTGGTTTACTGGTGCAAACATTAAAAGCTTAAAAATTTTTCGCTGCGCAGCATTTTTGATTTTGATTTATTGATACAGTCTAACATGAAAATATTCAAACTATGTACATACAAGGTAAACACTTTATGTAGTTATTAAAATAGCCAGATCTAGGGTTCCGCCAAAAAAAGTATGATCATTTAGGGTTCCATGGCCAAATAAAATTGGGAACCGCTGTTATAAACAACACTTTTTTATAAAAATGAAAATTTTGAATAAATAAAAAGAAAAATTAAAAAAAAATCGTTTCTGTAATCATAATCTCTTTCCATCACTGTTCCGTTGCATATGATGCACACGTAACACATGTTAGAAAGTCAGTTGTTATCCGCCCTGACGAAGAAACGGTAGTTTTAAATAACTCGCTCGCTCACAAACTCATTTTTAATAAATAAATTCCTTATTTTTAATTCAATATTATTTTCATGACATTGTGAGATAGATTGGAATGCCAGAAAGCAGATTTCCTCGTATCGTCCTTAATGAAAACCCCCAAGACAGAAGAGCTCGGAAAGATGGCGAGACATCTAGCAGTTGGCCTCCATAGAAACAAATTCAGAGAATATAAACAAGTAGATACTTCAGATCTTCAGAAAGAAGAAAAAGAAATATTTTTTATTAGAAAAAAATATTCAATCTTTATTTTACTTCCACCAGTTGCTAACGAAGCGAAAATCCTTCTCTGTAGGTGGTGTCATCATCTGCGGGCAAAACTGAGCGTCGGGAGTCCGTGAAAAAGTGTAAATCGGATTTAATCAAAAGCGAGGGACATATCAACCAATCTTTTGATGGGAATTTTTTGTGGTTCACTTTATGACTCGAGTCGAGTGAAAATATCACTGATATTATTTGATAATCTCAGCCCTCGTTGGGGGAGAATACATTTTGTTCAAACCTACACTTCCGGATGTCGGATCGTAACAGAAGATGGGATACAAGATGTTTAGAGAGAAAATTGAAAGATATATATACAATGAAGATGTTTACTTTAAGAAATGTGAAATATTGCCACGATTCTGCCACACCTAAAAAATACATTTTTATGTAAAATAAGGATTTTGAACTTTTTTGCTATTCTTTTTTTATTTGAATGAACTCTTTAAGTAGTATTGGACATAATATAAAATTTGCATTGATTCATTGCGCCAATTACAAAGTCGGAACACGAAAAATAAGATTTACGTGACTTTGTTCATTCAAACGGTTAACGCACGAATGTTTGCGCTATCGACCCCAAGGACGGCGATGGGCTGAGGTTCGTCAATATTTGTAAATTGTCGGGAATCCTTGGGTATTGATGATGATAAATACACATTACAGCTCGCAAACAGGAGCGCAGCTACATATCTTTAGAATTTGTTTAAAATTTTCTTATACCTACTCTTATTGGTATAATAAGCCGGTTTTTAATATATTTTTTTAATACACTGTTAATATAATATACTGTCAACCCCCTTCAGTTACCCTATCCTACCCTGTACAGTGTACAGCTTGTCTATCCTCCAAAGTTATGATTTTAATTTTAACACAGTTAATATGTAAGAGAATTCCAGACGAAGGAGGGGAGCTCTCCGAAACCGGTCGAAGTATTGACTGAGTTTGTGGTGATTTAATTTAGAAGTTCATTAAAAGGTTATTGTGGTGACCATTCCCTTTAAAATAATGTAAAAATGATATAATGTCAAAAAATATACTGCTCAATAATTTTACTTTATATCTCTTACAACCCAACAGAAGTTTGTGGCTCGTGTTGGATATGTGAATCCTGAGCGAAAGGTCCCTGGGTCTATTGCAGGCGGAAATATTTAAAGTTTTAATTTTATTTTTAGCCTGGATCTGTGAGACGAATGAGACGATAAATATCGCGATTCTCCAGAATGTGGCAACTTGTTCTTGGGTGCGTGTCAAACTAATATCTGATCGTTGCCCGAGAAGCAATATATTATATTCGTCCTTTTCCTCATGACTGAGGATAGCGGCTGCAGTCCGTCGCCACACGTATGGCCCGCCTCCATGCCAATCTGTTTTGGGCTGAAGGCAGAGCACCAGTCACCGAAGACCCATTGTGGACTTAACCAAATCGCTCCATCTGGTCGGTGAGCGACCACGAGATCTCCGTCATTCCACGCTGCCCATCACAACAAGCTTCTCTAGGCAGTCTGGTTCCCTTCTGTCAATGTGTCCAAAGAATTGAAGAATACGTCTGTAACATATCGTCGACAGACGATCCCATATCTTCAGCTCGTCTAGAATTGAAAAATTCGTTCGTCTGCGCCTCCAGCACCACATTTCGAAAGCATCAGAGCGAGAAGCAATACATGAAGTCAATAAATTGAAATTGAACCCCAATCAACTAAAATGTGATATATCTATTTTCTACTCATTACAAATAATATTATCTCAAAAAATTTTCACTGATGTTTCATCTTAAATGTTTAAATAAAAATATATTTGTCATGCTGAAGCGTTGTATCCATCATCATGATAGTTTGGTGCATAAACTTCTGTATTGTAACTTGATGGAACTGCAGTAATCTATCATTGAAGAGGATGCATGGAATTTTTTGGTCGTTTTCATGAATGTCACACCGGAGAGTGTTATAATGGTTCCAGTAAAGTATAGCATTGCATCATTTCTCATCTGTGTTTTCTGATAGATCTGTCATGCTAATACACCTGTCCCCAAATAGCAGGGTCTAGTGGGGGCCATAATACATAGCTCCCTGGTAATTTGTTTTTGCGCCAAATCTAGGCTTGGTTTTGTTAAGTCCTTGAAGGGTCTATTTTTTATAAATTAAAAATTAAATACTGTGTTTTGGATTCTACATATATTGTTTATTTATGGACGATAGCTATTTCGCCTAGTTAGGGCATCTTCAAGACTATGACGGCGTGGAGTTTCTGTTGAGATAAATAGGTGGAGGGTGGAGCTTACAGTGTTTTTTATCAGTATCTGCAAACAGAGTATTTAGGAGACTATAGTTGAACTTAACAATTGACTGATCAATCCCTAAATGTGTTTGTATACAGGTACATAGTTATATTAGTTTATTGATGTAGTTCTAAGTGGGTTATTTTCTAAGTATAATATTTATTTATTCATATTGATTGTGGATATATCTATAATATGCTAAATATATGTGTTTTGATGTGCAGGTAGATACAGGTAGTTATATTGTTTTTTTGATGTAGTACTTATGTATTTATTTATTTAAAAAATTTATGACTATTTTTTTAATGTGAAATATTTGAATTTTGAGAGATTCCAGGGAAGAAGTATGGTTGGATAATTTATATAGCGCCGTTTTCGTGAAAACTCACCTCAAGGGCGCTTTGTAGCTATTAGTTTTACATGTTAGTAAAAGCTTAAAATCTAGGTTATTGATCTTAAATTAAATTAAAAATCAACATAAAAACGATGTATACAATAGTATATTCTATTTAATTGAATCTAATGCCATGAAACGTTAAGAAATGTCACGGAGCAGTTAATTAGAGTGTTGCGGTGAAGGTTGCATATGTGTAGCTATCGACCATAAATAAACAATATAATATGTAGAATCCAAAATGTTGTGTTTATTTTTAATTTATTTTAAAACGGAATTGTTCCAAATAAATTATTCACAATTACATAAGTCCATTTTTAGGTCAGGGTTGTGATACATTCTTTTTAATGTAAAATCACAAATAAAAATGGATAGAGAGCACAACGAACTGAATAAAGTTTATGTATATTGAAAACCTTAATTCTGCGTATTAGGTGCGTGTTTAATGTTATAAGTATTAATAGTTATTTTTTTAATGTTAGAGGTACGTATTATTATTAATTTATGTAGTTACTTGTTGCCTGAAAATCAAATCAAAGAAAAGTTACAAGAAGACGATAAAAACTAGATTTGGATTGATTTTTATCATCTATGAAAGAGTTAGGTATTTGTACATCCTTATATTGTAATTACATATAGGTACATTTGTATATATTTTAGTTAAGAAAAATGTAATATACATAAGTTTAACAAAGTGTATAATTTTTTTTTTTTTTTTTTTTTTTTTCTTTTTTTTTTTTTTTTAAAAAAAATTGAATATGTGTACATATACATTTTCCTACGTTCCCTAAAATAAGCAAATAAATGCTTGTGCTATAGGTGAACGAAATCGGTCGAGGCAGGATTCGAACTCGCGACCACTGGATTACTAACCCAGCGCGCTAACCGCTCTGCCACCGACCCATCATAATATGTTGAGCACTCGAGAACAAATACTCATAATAATCGTAAATGTGATGCAAATCCTTAAATTGTATTAAAAATCAAAGATTTCGCTGAGAAAAAAATCGTTTTGGTTGCTTAGAAATCAAATTTTAATTGTATTGTTTCTTGGGCAACTAACAGGTAGATAATATGTACTATGTCAAACAATAATTCAACACGCACCCAATTACAAGTTGTCACATTCTGGATACTAGGTTGAAAACACATTAAAATCTGTGTCTCCGTCGGCAATCGATCCCGGGAACATTGGCTCAGCAGTCCGATATATAACCAATTGTGCCAAGAAGGCCGACAATTGTCTGAGCCCCTCGTATTATTAAATTTTCCCGGAAACTTGTTGATATTCGTTGAAGTCCATACAAATTTACAAGCCACAATACAATATTATATGTAGGTGACATGAGAAACTCTTGGTGGCTCTTAAAAGTATGCATTGTTGAGGTATTTCAAACAATCCCTTCTTAAGTGTCCGGCTATTTGAACTTAAATAAGGATTGTGTTTCTGACAATGGAACTTGGCTGGATTACGAAGATACCTAATGCTGAGTTAAGTACGCCTTATATTACAACATACATACATACAGTACCTCCCTACAAAGGTATACCAGTCCTTCCTACATATAGCCTGGATTAAATAATATCCTTTCTGGCTAAAGTACTTTCTACCAAAGTTATATACAAGACTGCTTTCTCAGTTTCTTCTGATTGAATGACTTTAAACTAACTTTTATTTTTAATTTACTTTGCCGGTCAGAAACTTTGAATCGAATTGGTTTGGAAGCCCGATTAAAACAGATCTATATAGTTTTTTTTTTCGGCACTTGAGATGTATTTATTAATTGATTTTATTTCTTTATGAATGTGAAGTATACCAACTCGTAATGATAAAGTTTATTGAAAATCAGAAACAGTTTTATAGATAAATAGTTCGATATATGATTTTAAATGACATGAGAAGCTTAAAACAAAATGATTAAGGGTCTTTTAATTGCTAATGAAAATAATTGGTGTCAGTACAAAATATCACCATAATCAGGACACCCCTTTCCTATTCCACACCCCCCGTTCCTATGCGACTCCCATCTAGTGGAGTCCAACCAATCTTTTGCTATTCTCTCAACCAACTCATAACATACTCATATTTTCTCAACCACCGCAAAAAAATAAGTTATCAAGGATTTCAACATGAAATGTTTCACAAATATTAACTGAAAGTTCAGTGAAAACTATGCTTTCAATAAAAATCGAAACAGGATATTTAATTTAAGTGACAGATAATCATTTGACTAAAGGAACCACAGAGGCCAAAAAAAAATCTGACGTAGCTTATAATCAGTTAAATTTTTCACGCGAAAATAAAATATCTATAGCTTTATCAATGAAAACGTAATATTTTGTTTGAACAATATTTTTGGAATCTGTATATATATTTTCAGTGTGGCAGATTAAGTACATGTATTTTCAATTGAAACTAATCAACTAAACTATTGTCGACTTTCACTGTAGTAACTAATATAGGAGAAAAGTTTTTCGTTTTCAAATAAGTTTGACACAGTCAACAACACGTCCACTGAGACGACGGCTAAGTTATATCCACTATGTACGAGTATAAACCAACGCTGAAAAAGCATATAAATGAGACCCGAAAATTTCTACGAATGAATGCTGTCACGTATCCTTACACTGAGTTGAATTTGTACCTATGATAGTGATGCAAAACATTTCATCTATCAATTTGACCAAAATTTATAAATACCTATATTATTCAAATCGAATATGTTTTACTCTTCACACTATGGAATAGTGGAGAGTCAAGTTTTTTCAATTTTTTTGCATAAATTTCTCAACGGGTATCATATAGAGAGTGCACACTATGAGTTTCGTCGTGATGTCTTTGCATGTATGGCGTACGGCGTACGCCGTACGAATTGTCCTTTTTGTGACCTCTCTACAGCCCAAACTATAAGTCCGTTCGACTTCATATTAATATCCTATATGTAAAGTACAGACCTAGAGCTGATTAGTTTTCCATCGACAGCTTTTTTTTTATTCAGTAAACATAATATAAACATACACTTAGTACAAAAATTAAAATTGTTACAGTTTTTTTTCCAATAGGCACTATGATATCATCATTTACATTGTTTTTTTGTGTCCTCTGTGCAGCCCAAATTATAAGTCCGATTGATATCATATATATATAAAGTTCATAAACTTAGAGCTGATTAGTTTTTCATAGATATCCGTCAATTTCTTCTCTATGATTTCACCTGTCAAAATTTTGAAAATGCTCTCACGGTCTGGGGAATCGAGGTATCTTTATATTTTTTGAACTTTTGATACAATAAAAATACACTCTTCAAAAATGGATTCAAGGATTGTCAAAATTTAAAGAAAAAAAAACTATGGTCTGACATATCAATAATGTGAAGTAAATTTCATATTTGTATGAAAAATGTTCTTCTTCTTCTTTTGCTTGGGGTACTGTTTATTCTCGGATTCACTCCTGGGACGCGGATATCCAGCTGTCCTTCCATCTCTTTGGCGGTCGTCCAGGGGGTCTGCTAGTTGACGGTATCTCGTCTACCGCTATTTTCACCACTCTCACTGAATCCTATATTTCGACGTGATCTCTCCAGTAACGTCTTCTGTTTCTCAATGAAAAATGTTATATACATAAAAAATAAAATAGGTAAATGAAAATATGAGAAAATTCATAAAAATTGTCAGTACAAATATAAAAACATTATGAAACAGAACATACATGTAAATATAAATTAATAAAGAAAATTATATACATAATTCATAACCGCGTCAACAGATCCAAAATTTGGAAGTAATATATATATATATATATATATATATATATATATATATATATATATATATATATATATATATATATATATATATATATATATATATATATATATATATATATATATATATATATATATATATATATATATATATATATATATATATATATATATATATATATATATATATATATATATATATATATATATATATATATATATATATATATATATATATATATATATATATATATATATATATATATATATATATATATATATATATATATATATATATATATATATATATATATATATATATATATATATATATATATATATATATATATATATATATATATATATATATATATATATATATATATATATATATATATATATATATATATATATATATATATATATATATATATATATATATATATATATATATATATATATATATATATATTTTTCAATCCATACTACCTATATGGAATTATTGAATGGAGTGAAAAATAAAAAACCAACTTAAAATCACTTGAAATAACAGCATTATTCTTAACTTATAATATTATTATTAATAGTGATTTTTAGTTCCTATTGTTGCACCAAATCTATCGTAAGTTATTATGAATAAGACTGTGATTATTTACATAATAAATACGTATGTAACAACTTACGATATTAAAAAAAATAAATTGTCAGTAGACATAATAAATTCAAGTGTCTTTGGTTTGCGATAACCTATGCAACCTTGGTTCGTGTAGATTCCCACAAATACATGTAAGTACATAGGTAGTGTATTGTTGTCGAACATATTATTGTGGGTAGGTGGTGCGTGGATTGAATTAAGTTGAACCGTATCGCGGCATACGTTAATTCCCGGCCCCGAGACTCAAATCATTTATAGAAATTTGAGAAAAGCCGTTTAAACTTCAAAATCACGTACGTAACGCTCAAAGTCAAATAATCTCAGTTTAAAATGTCTGCTGGATCGTGCCGAGGACGTGGTAACTTTAATATTGTTATCTCAGTTAGGTGTTAGTTAACTTTGTCCATATTTAACTTATAGCTACAGAACATGTTATGTGGAAAATTATCACAATATTAAATAATTACATTTAAATTTATGTCAATTATAAAGTTGCATTTAAATATGTACCTAAATATAATATTGGACATAATTTTCAAAAACTGGAAACTGATGCAGAAACTTGACGTTTGTTCTGATATAATATTTGCACTCAGAAAGAGATTTTTTCTTACGCCCTCATACCTACATCCTTTATTACACATTTCCCCTCATCGTGCTCTGACACATTTTATATTTTTATACATCATCATCATCATTGGCCCTACAGCCCGTTGTGGGCCTTGGCCTCCTTCAGAATCCGTCGCCATTCCTCCCTGCACTCTGTGGATCTCTTCCAGTTGGTAAGGCCCAGCGCTCGTACATCAGCCTCCACATCGTCCAGCCATCTCATTTTTGGTCTGCCTCTGCTTCTTCTTCCGTCTGTTGTGGTGTTTAAAACCTTGTTGGGAGTACGATCATCACTCATCCTGTGGACATGGCCCAACCATTGCAGTCTTCTTATTTTAATACATTTATACCATATTTATATTTTTATAAATTTATACCTTATTAAGAATTTATGTACCAAAAATGTATTGCGTGGTTATTATTAGTATTATCTTAGAACGCGGGGCAAGTTCGGTCAAACGGTGAAATTAAAACCATCATGATTACCCATATAATGGATATAATTATCATATGGAGTTCTATAATATCCTAACATATTACAGAACTCCATATGATAATTATATTATATCCATGATATTGGTAATCATAACGGTTTTGATTTCACCGTTTCACCAGGGGGGCAATCCAATGGTGGAATCAAAACCCTCATGATAACCCATATTATGCATATAATTATCTTATGGAGTTCTATAAAATCTTGAAATATAATATGGGTCCGATCGATTTCGTTCACCTATAGCACAAACATTTATGCTTATTTAAGGGAACATAGGAAAATGTATATGTATTTGTATAACAAGGACATATTCATTTTTATATTAAAAAAAACTCCTTAAGATAATTAAATCCATGATATAGGTTATCATGAGGGTTTTGAGTCCATTGTATGACGGGACTTGCCCCCCCCTTTTCAAACGGTGGAATAAAAACCCTCATGATAACCCATATCTTATGGAGTACTATAATATCTTTAGATATGACAGACTTCCATAAGATAATTATATTCACAATATAAGTTTTCATGAGTGTTTTGATTACACCTTTTGACCAGACTTGCCCCCCAGGCTTCGCCTAGTGAGGTAATTAATTCCATTTTAATATTTAAGTTTAGTTATATTGTATTAATTTGATGTACTACGGAAATAAATTCAGAACTTTCATTCACCGGCTCAGAATAGTGTTTCCACTCGGGTAATCGAAAATACAACAAGCAACAATAACATCACAAAGTAATGAGGTTCACCAACCAATTCTGAATGTGACCTTTATAGCTGAGACGAGACTAGTGTGTGGGCAAACACGCATGTGTCGTGCTTCACCCACGCACCTTACGCTGGTTACCCCACATTGTGGTCAATGCCGATCTCCTATAGGTCATATATTTTTTTTTATTTTTGTGTAAATAAAAGAATAATTATATATTATCTCCTACTACTTATTGTTACATTAATGAGATACAAAATTATGTTATTATTATATTTTTTTATCAATTTTAAATTGTTTGATTTAATGAGTAAACGAATAATGATTATTATTCAAATTTAATTATCCGTATGGAGTTAAACATGAATCTCCAACCCCGATTGCGAAAATTAAACCCCCAAAGTTTGTCTTTGGTGGCTGTAAGTATTTAAAATTCAGTAAGCTATTTTCGGTAATTTCCCGAGCAGTTATCGGATTAAAATATTTCGTTTGGAGCGTACTAAGATGGTATTTTAAAGAAATTATTCTATATAAATCATCATAAGCCGGATGGCTTATACAATTTGCAATTTTTTTTGTTGGTATGTATTTAAACTCGTTTCGCTTACGTTATTAAAATTTTGGTTTGATCGAACTTTTGATGTGTGAACAATTCATTTAAAGAAATGCTAATTGCAGTAGACTTCATTTCTAAATGTGGAACATGATCACAATAACAATTAATTGTAAGCAAAAAATTTAGATAAAAAATTAATTAATAAACAATATCTAAATAATAAAGTAAATAAATCATTTAATAAATATAACGTAAATAAATTTTTTAACAAATACACAAATAAAAAATATTAATTAAGATTGAATATTTAAATAAATGAAATAATATTTCTGGCGCAGTTGTTGGGTGACATCTGTACGAGACACCGTCATCCCATTGGACTGTAGATTTCATTGTTTACAAATAAACTAATTTCTCAATAGATGGCGTTACAAAAAAAGGCTTTTCTGTTACTTCATAGATGGCAATAGTATAGTTCCTTATTTTCTGGTGAATTGTTACACACTATTCAAATAATATATAGAACTTTCAAAATTTACATTGATAAGGGAACTCAATGAGAAGGCATAATTGGTGAACGTTGCGCAAGCGCATAAAGTGATCACGTAAACCAGCCGATGACAGGTCGTAAACCCTGTAGGTGCCTCGAGTTCCTGGTTCTTCTACAATATCCCAATTTCGTCTCTATTGAGATATTAAAAGTTCGTCAGTAAAAATAATAAATTAATTAATTAAGCATATAATATCGGGCTGTTCTTTTCTCGCGCAATCAGAATATACATTTAGACATAACCACGTAGCAAAAATAAAACATAATAATTTAGCTATATTTAAATTTATTGACGCGATAAACATAAAACCATTTTATAATATGATCCGATTTCATTTTTAGAAAATAATAATATTTCGCTTTTTTACGATAAAACAATATTAACTGACCGGTCAATTCAACATAACAGACCCGATATAATAATTCATGATAAAATTTAAAAAAATCACATATATTTGCGACGTTGTTATTCCAAATTCTAGTAATATAATAAAAACTTTTGATGAAAAAGTTAGGAAATTCACCGCTTTAGGTAACCGTTCATTATTTCAGCCACTGGCATTATTCCAAAATCGTTAATACGTAATTTAGAAATTATAGATTTATTGAAAAACTTAATAATAAAAATGCAAAAAACGGTAACAATAAATACATGTAGAATCGTTAAAGATTTTTTAAACGTTAATATTCGGGAATCAGTAGGGTTGTTAGGTAGTATAGAGACCTCCTCAGAGCCTAATCCTTTGATATGTTAAGTATCTGGATGGGTGAACTATTCCCAATTGAAAGCTTGATGATGCGTTTGTTGCATCTTATTTTTCTCTTTTAAATAATTTACAATTTACGCATTGATCTGCTAATTCTTTTGAGGAAGTGTATAATGGTAATAATAATAATTGAGTGTTATTAGTTGTAGTGCTTAATTGTTATTAATATCATAAGTAAAACGGCCAGCGCCGTAAAATAATAATAAAAAAAGAATTAATGAATAATTAAATGGATAAATAAATCAATTAAAAAAATGAATACATAATTCGAAGTATTCTGTATCTAATAGACTGGAAAAATAAATCTGCGCCAACAGCTTATTTTGTGAAAGCAAAAGAGATAGGTACCTACATACATACAAAATAATCAATAAAAATCAGAGACATTCTTTGAACTTATCATTTCGAAATCCGAATGTCACTTTTCAATATCGAATGATGTTTTCCTTTTGTGTGGATTGTGAATCTTATTTCTTTTTATGAAATATTCGTATCTTTTTATTTCATTTCCTCTCTTAAACAGTTGTTTTACTCGCGTCTGGTCCTTCAGATAGAAGATATCAATCAATCACAAATCCTTGGGTGTATTCATATAGTTAAAAGTTATCAAATAATTTTATATTTAAAAGAAAATTCATTTAACTCTAGTGATATGTCAATTTTCAAATGCTACAAATGTGTACCTACAATTGAATGTGCGACATTCATTGAGATTTCATCTTATATTAAATCTGAAAAAAATAATTCAGAGGATATACTGATTTATCGGTAAAAAAACAAGTTTTATTTTCTCTAGTCTAATCATGATTTTTTATGTTTTGACAGATTTTAACAACTACGCTGACATTTTTAGTCACATTAAAAGAATTAACAATTCATATCATGGTAATTAATATGATCTTGTCAATGTGAAAAATACATATTAAATTAGAAAACCCAAAAAAAAATATTTGTAATAGGAGGAATTTCTTGACATATCTTTGAGTCAATAATGTAGCAGTGCCAATTGTTCTAATCTCAAAAAGAAAAAAAAAAAATCATTTTGATCGACTTTTTAATGTAAATTTACCGTCAGTAATTTAGTATCGATATTACTTCCAGGATATCAATTGATTTCAAAATATTTCTATTTATTTATTTATTTATTTATTAATACATATAAAAAATGACAATAATATTAATTGTAACTGCAATGCCGCACTAGGTAAAAAAACCTGTGCAGGGGCTTAAGCATTTTGAAAAAATGATACTTTTAATAGTGAATGCCAACTAACAAAACATACACAAAAATAGCATTATAAATATTAATAGCATACAAATAACAAAATAACATTAAGAATAGATACATTACATACATTACAGTGCATTACAAAATTAGAAATAACATTAAGAATAGATACATTACATACATTACAGTGCATTACAAAATTAGAAATAACATTAAGAATAGATACATTACATACATTACAGTGCATTACAAAATTAGAAATAACATTAAGAATAGATACATTACATACATTACAGTGCATTACAAAATTAGAAATAACATTAAGAATAGATACATTACATACATTACAGTGTCGAATATTTTTATTATTGCATATGCGCAAACATTGGATTTTTTTCCCCTGTCGGGAGTCAAAGATATTTTTTTTTTTTTTTGTAGCTTTCATTATTTACAAAAAACCAATTCTCTCAATAGATGGCGTTCCAACAAAATAAATAAAAATAATAAGATTGTTGTTCATAATTTCACCCATAGATGGCTGTAGTAAAAATTCCTTATTTTCAAGCGAAAAGAATTTCAGTATTACAATATATAGAACTTTCAAAATTGAATTGATAGGGATCTCATTAAAAGGCATAATTGGTGAACGTTGCGCAAGCGCATAAAGTGATCACGTAAACCAGCCGATGACAGGTCGTAAGCCCTGTAGGTGCCTTGATTTCCCGGTTCTCCTACAATAAATATTCCAACTTCGTCTCTATTGAGATAATTAAAAATCTGTTAAAAAATACATTACAGTGCATTACAAAATAAAGAAAAAAAATCAACAAATGCCTATTCAAAAAGTAGAAACAGAACATATTTAACAAAAAAAAAATCAAACGTTAAGACAGTTTAGAACACAAAGAAAAACACGTTCGTCCGCCAACGCCATACAAGTCGGCCTTCGTGGCTCAGTTGGTAATATATCTGACTGCTGAGCCAAAGGTCCCGGGTTCGATTCCCGGTGGAGACACGGTTTTTAATTGTGTTTTCAGTCTGGATCTGTGAGACGATTAATATCGTAAGTCTCCAGAATGTGGCAACTTGTTACTGGGTGCGTGTTAAATTAATATTTGACATAGTACCTATTAGTTGCCCGAGAAGCAATATTAAATAAATACATAAATACAATCCCAGAGTTCGTTATATTATATATGTGGCAAATATTCGTTATAAAGAATGCTCTCCGTCCTTACCCGACCTACATATGTCGTAGAGCCAAATTTGCAAATGCTTCTTAAAACATTGAAACGAGATAGTTATATCCGAAGTTAAAAATATCATTATCGAATCGTTAATCTGTAGAAAAGTCAATTACTCCTTTATTATTTCTGTAATTCTTAGAACAAAGGTACCTTGATATTACAGACAAAAGATTTTTATGGGCTGGTATGAATGGTATGTACCTATTATTGAAAAGCTGGTCACGTTTGTATTATTAATTAAAAAGGAATTTCCTCGTGGAAAATTAATAACACAAATCAACATCTTTAATAAGGGTAACGTTGATGAAGATATTTATCACTGGCCATATTGGATATTGGACGCCCTTTGTTTGTTGATTTACCCTTCGACCAGTGCCAATGTTTTGTCTAATAAAGCTTTACTCATAAAACCCAACCTTATTCATGGGGTATTAGGTGGAAAGTTCTTTTGTTGTTCACTACATACGTACATACAGACCCACACAGACCTGGGGACTTAGTGCGACCTTTGTGAACTTTGTCACATTTAACGCACGATATTGACTTCATTCTCATGTAAAAATCACAACGGGGAACAATAGGATTGTTTGACATAAATAGTCGTGATTTAAAACAAAATATTTATTATTTAAAAAAATCAATGGAGCATCGCAGTAAAAAGCTTGAATACCGAAAAGGGAATAAAAAACATTAAAAAAATTATGATTAATAAAAATTAAACAGTAGGTATATAATATTCGCACTAGTATCAACTTTTCAAAATGATAACCAAAATAATTTAACATTTTTTTTGCTCTTCACCCGTTAAGAGTGTTCTCAGACATACAAGTTAAGATATCAAATTGTCTAAATAATTTTTTTATAATTTTAGCATTTACTATACCTAACATTCAGTTACTTACTTACTTACTTTCCGTGTCCGGAACACCATCATATTCGTAGCCCCCAATATTCGGCCAATGGATTTCCACTAGTGTTTGCTATCCTATCACTGTGTCTTGGTGCGTGCATGTCGCTCCTATCATGGGACATGACAGTAGGTGCACATTGTCCTGTCTGGCGCCACTCTCGCAGATGTCTTCCTCTCTGTATCCCCATTTCTTGAGGTCACTGTAACAGCAGGGGACACCCGTTCTGAGCCTATTGAGCGCTCTCCATGTTGGATAAGGCAGGTTGTGTCCCACTGACACGTCCTCCGCGGGGGGTAGCTGATTGCGTTCGACATTATCACGCCACAGTGATAGCCTTCGGGCCTCGGGGAGGCCAACTATAGGGGCGGTCATCTCCAGGAAGTTTCTTCTGGACTTGAGTCTGCACTGATGAGGCTGTGAGCCATAAATTGGATGTCTAGGGTCAGTTTACTGCTTGCTCCGTTCGACTTACAGCGAAGACTAAAGTCTGTGCCTTCCACCTCAGAAATAGGGATGCGGGAAGAAAGCTAAGAGTATGGTGGCAGGGTCAGGAACTGGAACACAATGACGCATCAAAATATTTGGGTGTTCGTCTGGACTGATCTTTGACTTTTAGGAGGCAATTTGAAGAGGTCGAGAAGAAGGTATGCTGCCCGGTTATGGAACAACTTGGCCCTTGACATTAGAACTGCACCAACGTTAGGTACCTTCAAAACTAGATTAAAACGCGCGCTCATACTTTCCATTTCTTAACCTACATACTTCCCATTTATTTCCCTATTCTCGTAGTTAGTCATATCTCCTCTCCTTTTTTTCCCTTCCCTCCCATAGTGTTGTAACAGGTCTTATCTATGATTTGTTTAATTTTCATTGATGTACATATTTATTTTCTTCTTACTTTATTGTGTTTAAATGTAATATGTTTATGGTTTTATATATATTTTCTTTTTTGTACATGTACCATTTTGTCTCATAACTGTCACAGATGGTTGTCTGGAAGAAATTGCCAGTAGGCAATAAGTCCGCCATTTGTACTAGCTATTAAGTAATGTACAATAAAGTGTTTAAATAAATAAATAAGGTATGTGCCAGAAATAACATCATAAGAAAGCTTACCAGCACAAAGTGGGGAGCCTAACCCCATGTCCTATGAACCTCGGCACTGACATTGTGTTTCTCCGCTGCTGAATATGCTGCACCAGTATGGTACAACTCATCACACGCAAAAAGGGTAGATGTGGCAATTAATGAAACAGCCAGATCTGGTTGCCTAAAACCGACCCCCACTAAAGAACTCTATCCAATTGTAGGTATTGTCCCCCCTACGATCAGACGGCGTGTTGCAACATTCAGTTAATAATTAAATTATTTTCGAAAAATTTTATGTAAGGATTCGTATGTAACCAAAATTATTAATTTTATACCAATCTGTTTTATATAAACGAATTTTTTTCATAAATAGTAAATCGAAAAAAAAAATTGAGAACATTCTTTACAAAGTTTCAAAATCAATAAAATAACGATAACGCCTAATATAATGCAAAATGAAAAGAATTACAATTCAAGTTCAAAAATACAAAAATGTATAATTTTATCAAAATATCAAATGAATCAAGCAGGAAACATTTTTAACGTGCATTGTAATTGGGAATACACAAATTTCAGAGGTCCAACTGATCGGGAAATTGGTTAAAAATTTATTTAAAAATTTCAGTACAAAAAGACAAGTCAAGTCAAAGAAAATATGTAGTGTAAAAAGTGTAAAATCTTTAATGAAGAATTTTTTTTCAAACGAAAATAAGTGCAATATTTTTACTAGACGAAATGTGTTTATACGTCATCGTACAATTATCTACCTTGATTTCACATTCAGATTCATTTGAAACTACCGCTTGGGGGTTTTGTGAAAATACATTCGGAATCACAATATCAACACATGTCACAAATGTGAAATATTACACGTGTTTTCGTACTGCTTGTCTCGTTCACGAGCGGGTTTTTGCTCCTTCCCAACAAAACAACCTAAGAAGACTTAAACTCATGCATAAAAAAGTAAACACACACTGATATAGGTAATTTGCTACAGTATATACTCACGTTGAATTTATTCATTCCGTGCTGTGTCTATTTCCTTAGACACTAGACAATGTTTATTCAATGAGGAATATTTTAGTTTTATTCAAAAAACCTTTTTTCCGAAAAGTTTAAAAACGAAATCAAATCTCGTGATTTCGGTTTCGTTTACATGTTAAGATTCTATTTTTCATTCTTTGATGGTACAATTAGGCTTATTTAAACTTTGGTTGTGTATAATTCAAGAAGTTTTATTAATAATGTATTAATTTGTAATACAAACGATTCGTACAAAAATATGATTCTGCAATAGAATTCTGTAATGTTTTAATATTTTTAACATATTAAACTTATTTACG
Source organism: Molanna angustata (assembly GCA_963576475.1). Classification (NCBI taxonomy): domain Eukaryota; kingdom Metazoa; phylum Arthropoda; class Insecta; order Trichoptera; family Molannidae; genus Molanna; species Molanna angustata. The sequence goes on along the minus strand of OY754968.1, from coordinate 37,574,007 downwards.
TATTAAATTCCTTTTAAATGATGCCCATGTTCATTACTGTTTTTAGCTAAACTGAATTCAGAATTGCATTTAAGATCGCACATGCACTCAGATATGATTATTTGTGACTAGTGACAGGGATAAATTATAGTATTGTCCACAGCATGACAGTTCCAGAATCTAAATAATTTGAAATCTCTTCTTCTTCTTTTTCTTGTTCTTTCATTAGGCACAGGGCCTGTTTTATGCTCCATTTTCAGCCTCCTGTGATGTGGACTGCCAACCATCTCGCCATCTTTGTGGTGGGCGTACTCGTGGTCAAGACTCCTCCGGTACGTTGTCTCGGGCTATCTTTGGGATCCTATCTTCGGACATGCGGCTGACGTGTTCGTTCCAGTACCTTCTCCTTTGGCGCCCCCATCTTACGATGTCCTCAGCTTCGCAGATTCTTCGGATCTCTGTATTTCTGACTCTATCACGAAGACTTTTGCCAGCTATGCATCGCAGTATTTTCATTTCGCTGGTGCGCAGAAGTTACTTGTTACGGACCTTATCAGCTCTGGATTCAATGGCGTATGTTAGAATAGGTCTAACGCATGTTTTGTAGATCCTCATTTTGCCCTTGGTGCTCATGTGTGTGTTCTTCTATATAGTTTCCCTCAGACAGCCCGAAATTCTCTCGATACAAAATAATTCCGAAAGAACCTCTGAAATTCGCGGGAATACCTTGTTATCCGTTTAATTTATTGGTTGTTAAACAATGATTTTGCAAAAATATTGTTGTATAAAATGATGTCAACACTTTGACTCTTTTATATTTTTAAAATTGTGTATTGATTTTATTAAAAAGGTAGGTATATTCATAATGTCGCTTGCATCGTTTCTGTTTCGCGCTAGTCAAGTCGTTTACATCATATTAATACAAACCCCGCCGCTTTTAGTTCGGTATGAGAAGTGGGGAACAACTCGCTAAAAATTCTCAGTGCCTGTGCGGCCTTAATATGAATACTTAAAAACGACAATAATTTACATACTCTTGATAGTGGTAATTTTGACTCCACAAATAACATAACATTTTTCAAAAATTATCCCTAGCGGACTTAATGAACGAAGCCTTTAGAACCAATAATTAATTATTTTAATTTCAATTTAAATACATTTAATCTCGTTTCACGTAACATAAAATAGTCATCAGGGTTAGGTGGCGAACAATCCTTTTGCTATTTTATGATAAAAAAATTACAGATATACGATTGTCAACTTGTTAAATAGAATCGAGGTATTCAATAGTCCTGGAATCAGTACCATTAGGAAAGTAAATCAGATCTGAGACACATTAAGTGAAAAATATCGAATACATTTTAAATATTTACGAAATTCAATGAATAAGGTGATCATGGATGTTAAAAATATCTTGAAATATTATCAAATCAAGTGCATGTAATAAATCAAAAACATTCGACAGATCTTGAATGTTTTCTGACATATCTATTAGGACGTTTAAAAGATCTCAGAAATTCAGCACATGGACGAGATAAGCGAAAACATATTTCTTTGTTTATGAATATTTTTTCATAGATGGACTAAACTTTAGAGTTACACAAGTTGTAATAGTTGATCCTAGTTGTTGATAGTAGGTTGGTACGTATAACAAGTTTGTGGAACTTTGTTTAGGATTTGTGGAATATGCGTGACGGTTGAACACATCAGGATACAAATAACTTTCAAGTCAAAATAATAATTTCATCCCTTCGGCCTTCCCTGCTTGTTTCATACCTGCTAAACTAGCGTTGCTTATTTCACTACGTGATTAGCATAAACCACTTTCCATACCTGGTTTCCAATTGTCTTACACAATAAATTAACAAAAAATAATGAAATTGTTTGTTAATTTTTATTTTAAAATTTTTCCAAAAAAAAAAACATTGTTTTATTTTCCAAATTTTTTTATTTTTTAAATTTAACGCCTTTGGGGGGCGCTCTCGCTTGAAGATGTTTCTAGTGGCCTCGTAACCAAATTTTTGAAATTCCATATTTTCAGATGCATTTGACGGCGCGGCGGTTACAAAAAAGAATCAAATTAATTAATATTGTCTGGAGAATTTCCCATTTGAAAAATATTAAATTAGTTGAAAACCAGTGGGTTGTGGCCAACGCTATACTCTTCACTACCATGTCACTCCATAAAGTATTCAACTTTCGTATGGGAAACTATCAGCATTTTCTTGAAATGAGTTTGTTCTGATTTTAATATTTTATTAAAAAAAAATTAATAATTCTTCACAAAGTGATGTGCCTTTTTAGCAATTAGAAAATATAAATATCAAATAAGTTCTTGATCTTGGAGTCACATTGAAATATTTGACAGGTAAAAAAATGAGAACCACTGATCAGATAGATGTACTTCAAAATCTAATCGAGTCTAAGAGAGTATTAGATTATACCAACTAAATAAAAATAAAATAAACAAAATTGCAGCATTTGAAAATAATCGAATGAGTACTTGAGTCTATAATCGATAAAATAGAATAAACACGCCGTACTTTGTACATAGAATATAGTACAAAGCACACATACACAGATGCATTGTGATGAAACTTTCAGAATACAATTTCAGCATAGCTACTAGTTATGCTCTGCAATATAAAAAACGATATAAAAAATTGCGAATTCGTAACTCCCCACTAACCCCTTGGGGTAGTGAGAAGTAAAAAAAAACATTGATATTGTCTGGGAGAGTCTAACCTTTTGAAAAAGTAAAATAGTTGAAAAAACGTCATATCACAATGGTTGACGATGAAAAACATAAAGCAGAGGTCAAACTAAACATTATTTTTATTAAAAGTTTTATATGCAGCCAAGCGGAGTCCGAAATGAAATGCAAAAATATACGAGAGACTATATTACCGCCATTTTGATAACATGGAACGCTAAAAATACGCGGATTCATCCGTGAAGATAACAACATTGTGTGTATTTACCAGTATTTACCGACTCTATCCTCTGCACCCCCCCTCGTCACTCACTGATTCTATGACGCTGTGGGGCTTATTCTGGAAACCTGTGGTATTCTTTGGGTACAACATGTTTTTTTTGACCAAAATAATATTTATAAAAAATAAGATTGTGTATAATGCATTGCAAAACCTTTGTAAAAAATTACGACAGCATTGTATTGGACAATATAAAATAAGACTAGATTAACATTGGTGAGTACAATAAAAAAAAAAACAAAATAATTCAAATAGAGCAAATCAAAAATAAAGTTCATCACAACAAAACAACGGAAATAAAGCAAATCAAAAATAATAAAAAATAAAGGTTACCACAATAAAACAAAGTAAATAAGTTTGAAGTAAAATTATTTAAAAAAATAAATTAATAAAATAAAGAGGATTATATATAAACAAACAGCGCGCTAGATTAGTAATCAGTGGTCGCATATCAAATTCTGACTCGACCGATTTAGTTCACGTACAAGCGTTGCTGCCCACTGTCAAGAGACTTATTCCGTAGTGATAAATATCCCCTTCTACAAGTCATATTGGAGGGAAAGATAAAGGACGGAGATATAGACGGAGTATGGGGCGTAAAAGAATATTGTGTCTTAAAAATATCAGTAAGTGGGTCTGGATTCCGGATGCGACGTCACTAATTAGGTTGGCGCAAGATCGGGTTGTGTTTGGTGTGATGGTCACCAACCTCCGTTAGGAGAGGTACATAATTGCTTATTCATAAAAAAAACAGCTTTACATCTCAAAGGACCATATCAGCGGGAGGACAAGTCTCCAGTAGGTGATTTCCAGAACGATCCCTGTATATTTTATGAATAACAACAATGTCATTTTATATATAGACACGTTATATGAGAACAAAACGCTCTATGGAAACGGTGCAGTTAAACGAATTCTTACAATATCACCAAGAAAAAGCACACACGACAGAATACATTAAGTGAGAAAGAGATAGTATAATGATAGACACACACTGCAGACATACTTTCTCTTTTACTCCAGTGCAATCACATTGTACTTATCTCTCACAGCAAATGATGATTGAGAAAGAGACGAACTTATATTAAGTTATAAGCAGTGTGAAAGAGCGAATCCACAGAATAATTCTGCATATCTTTAAGCAAATATGACTTGACTATCATGTTTACTATAAATAAAAATAACTTTCGACAAAATCCGACAAATATATTAAGCTATCGAATAAAAAAGGCATCTTGTCGTTCCTTCAAAGTTATAGTGTAATTTTTACATGTTTTCATCACACAAGATGGCATTTTGGCTTCTACAATACGTTCGAACATTACAACATCTTACGTGTAACTAAAGTGCGATAAGAATTAAGTGAGGTATGCGCTTTACTTTTAATCAACCGAATTTAAAGACTAGTAACGTATCTTTTATTTTTTTATATCATTGTATAACAAGAGTTTGAATGTCAGTACACAGTTTCTTTTTTCCCTTTCTCAAAAACCAAAAATGCTTGTTCTGTGAAACGGAGTACATAATAAAGTACCTAACGATTTAATTACAAAAAAACATAACAACAAAAAATATATATATATAAAATCAACAATACTAGAATAATCATAAAAAAGCATAAAAAACAAATTAAATAATGCCCCATGATTATATTATTTATTTTTGTATTGTTTAACTATGAAGCGTTTTGTTTTATTTTATTACCTAATAGCTATTCATGATTTGACTCTCTGATTGATCGTTGTATGTAAGTTCAATGAAAAAAAGTTCTACCCTGTGTAATGGTGTTGCGCAAATGATAACTTCAAAATATAGCAATTATATTCTAGAAACATTTTTCTCCGCGAATATCTAAATTGTTTACGATCGCGCGATGACCCTTTAAACTTTGCTATTTATCGAGGAGCCGAGAGCCACAAAAAAGGAATGAAAAAGAAGTTAGAAGGAAGGAAATACTGTGTCATGCCTCCGTCCTGCATTGTTCTCGACCGTCAGAAAATAATAAATTTATTGTGTTGTTCCCCGGAGCGAGGTATTTAAAAGACGGTGAATTTATTCAAAATGCGAAGGAGGCTAATTTACATTTCCTTTGAGCGTCCCGGAGAGATGAGACCTCACATTAGCGACGTTTTGTTAATGTCAACGTATACTACCTACACCTAAAACCATAGTCAGGCAGATGCGCGAACGTGGCGTCGAGACACTGCAGACGTCAAGTTACCTGCACATAATGTATTAATGATATTAGTCACAGGAAAATATATCATGCATCTCAGAGAAGGCCACTCAAATAATAATGACAAGATACTGAATCATATGCACACTTTTCAATCTTTTGATTGCGACGGATTCTAATTTATTTATTTAATATACAGACACCAAGAGAACACTGAACAACACAAACAAAGAAATCATGATACAAAAACATTAGAATCTCCAGTGCTCCAATAACAGGTATCTCCCGCATGGCTATTGTGCATAGTTTGGTAGGTACAATCAACGTCTCCTGAGCATTCATATTATAACAAAGAAGACATTATTTTGCACAGTTAAAAAGAAAGTTAATACACATATACATTATACATATGTAGGAGAACAAAAAGAAAACAAAAGTTGAACTAAAAAGACAAAGCAAAAAAAAAGAAGGAAAAATTGAACTGAAACAAAAAAATATAGATTTTGGCCCATCATATTTAAAGGAATAAAAATAAACAATGTATCAAAGATCAATTTCTACAAAATATGTAGGTCAGTGTCAGTAGGGTCCTATAATAATACATTAAATTGTCACAACGATTCAGACGCGACACGTCAGAACTACCCGTGCATTGCAGGCAGAATGTCAATGAATGAATGAATTTGTAGAACTCCATGATGAAAATGATAAATATGAACACATATAATTCAACAATCGATTTATTTCACTCCCTACGACCGTTTCGGCTAACAAGGCCATTATAAACTGGTTTTGAGTACACAGTTCACATTTCTTTTATAAAAAGTTAAACAAAGGTTATAACAGGTAAATAGATAAATGTATTTATATAATGCTATTAATGATGGGAAATATCCGGACACATAATGAGGTACCTACTGGAAAAGGGACGGAGAACGGGAGAGAGAGATTATTAAGAAATTGACATATTAATATTGAAAATAGTAATAATGGGCTTTACCAGAAACCCAATTCCTATACATATGGCTTATCTTAATTTTAATTGTATATCTTCCTTCTCTACAGCTTGATGGTATGTATGGAGATTAAGTAGATATTGTGTGTATACTGCCATACAAATTGTATGAAAACGATGTCGTCATTTAATAATATTTTAACAAAAATAGTTTGAGATATCTATACAACTAATATAGACATCTCAAATGCGTATTTTCACATAAAAAAGTAAAATTATCTAGTTGGAGAGTTTCGGCGTTTTTCAATATTTTAAAAAAAAATTGGAAATATAGGCATAAAAAGTTTTAACAAGTCTTCAACAAAAAAAAATTTTAACTCTTGAAATTTTTTTACAATTTTTCATTAAAACCGTATAAAGTATAACCTATATTATAATATGTAGCATTTATGGTTTTTATTTATTTAATATTGCTTCTCGGGCAACTACCAGGTACTTTGTCAAATATTAATTTAACAACAATAAGTTGCCACATTCTGGAGACTTACGATATGTATCGACTAAAAACACAATTTAAATGTATTTAAACAATTTAACACACTTAAAACTTATAAATTAAGTTTTTGCAATATATAGAAAATTCAAAATTTGATAATGCTTGACTGGACGAAAAATTCATCATTCTGAGGTTTACAATTTGGTAGGCCTAATTTTTTTTATATGTTTTGAGAATTTGGGCTCAAGCGGATTAAATTTATAAGACACACACACACACACCCTCACACACACACACACACACACACACACACACACACACACACACACACACACACACACACACACACACACACACACACACACACACACACACACACACACACACACACATGCACACACATCCACATCCATATACAGAACATTATAATATGCTGCGTAGCCTCTAAGTTTGTGTTTTTTGCATGTAAAAAGTCCACAATGCCATATAAAATGTTTCTTCCTAGCACCCGCGTCTTGGTTAAATACTATCGATTCATTAAGACAAAATAAATTCTCTTGAACGAATTGACAGTAAAAAAATAACGACGTTTGAACAATAAACTTTCGTTTATGTATTTCTTACAAATTAATCTCAAATGCCGGGAAAACAATTTTCACAAGGAATTTAGTTTTGTTTCCATTCTACCATTATTTCATCAGTTATACAGTGAAGAAATATTAAAAGCACTTTTCTCAGTTTGCAGATCAAAACCTGAAGAAGTGCTTGCTGTTTCATAGCGGTTGTAGCTTATTTCTCAGCTTTTCTTATTAAATTATGTAAATTCTTGGTAAAATGAAATACTGGCGTTTGCAGAGCTTTCCTCTTTCTTTGGGAAAAATGCAGATAACGGGGATACAAATGGTAACAAACCCTGAATGTATTGTGGGTAGACAGATAAAGACATAAATCTTTGTTAAAGTGTCTTGTCTAAGAACAAAGAGTAAAAAAGGTTTTGTAGGAACCTATGTACGTATGGTAAAATTAATTGAATGAAAAGTTGAAGACTATGCGAAGAAGCTATGTAAAAATTTATTCAAACTTATTAGTAATCAAGAATATACATAAATAATATTTACTTTATCTACATAATAAATAAACGCTATGTCAACTACATAATAATATGAAATTTTATCGAGTTTACAGAATATGATAGGACGTCATAACGACGTATGTTATGCAAAGTACATTGCACGTATCGCAAACGATGATCGCTATCATGGATGTATTTTTGTGGATAACGATATCGATGTCGACTTCCTCGTGTTGCAAAATTTCACTTCTCGCGTCAGTCACAGATTAAGGGAATGACGTTAATAATAATAATAATAATGGGATGATTTGTATAGCGCCGTTTTTGTGATAACCTCACCTCAAGGGCGCTTTGAGTTTATTGTTATTTTATGTCGTGAGACTCGCGGAATAGATGAGTTTTGAGGTGTATTTTGAATTGGTCAAGGTTGTCAATTCGTCTCAGATGAGGTGGTAGTTTATTCCACGAAGCTGGGCCAGCCACCGCAAAAGCACGATCGCCAAAATTTGTGGTGTTAACTCTATTGATTTCAGTTAACTTGCCGGCCATGGTTGTGGTGGCTGACCGGAGTGTTACTTGTCGGTCGTTTGCAGTAAAAGGGATGCAGAGCTCTGTTAGATAAGTGGGAGCAATGCCATGGATTGCTTTGAATGTCAGCAAACATAGTTTGAACTTGACTCTCTCTGGGACTTTCAACCAGTGGAGGTTTCGAAGATGGTGAGAGATGTGAGAGAATTTTGCAGCTCCGGTGATAAGCCTGGCCGCTGCGTTGAAGACGGATTGAAGTTTGTTTAGCTCGAGTTTTGGGAGGTTTGCGTAGATGCCATTACAGTAGTCTAAGCGAGAAATAACGAATGAGTTTACTAAAGATTTCGTTGCTTCTACGGGAATATTTCGTCTGATGGATTTTATACGTCGTAGGTGGTAGAAAGCAGAAGATGTTGTGTTGTTTATTTGTTTTTTGAGGCTCAGGCTGGAATCGAGATGTATTCCGAGAAGTTTAACTGTGGATTTTGGAGTAATGTCAGTGTCTGCGACTGAGATGGGAGTGTTGTCTATGTGATGTTGCCGGCGGCATGTGGCCGTCCAGAGAAATTCGGTTTTAGTTGGATTTAATTTTAGTTTATTAGAGGACATCCACCGCTCTATTTCTCCGATACATAGACAAATTTTGTCTTTTAGAAGCAAAGATTCACTTGGAGTCGAGTAAAAGTACAGCTGCCAGTCGTCAGCGTAGCAATGTGCGAGAAGACCGTGAGATTTTACTATATTAAAGATGTCTTTTGTGTATAGCGTGAAAAGTAGCGGGCCAAGCACGGAGCCCTGGGGAACACCTGTCATCACCTGTCATCTGACGTTGTTAGTAACAACTTGTTACCTTGACCTGAATAAATACAAAAAATATCATGATCATATTTTATTTTTAGGTGTTTTGAAAAGTTCTGAACTTATCAAAAGATGTAGGGAATGATGTCCTTAGAAAAATACTCACAGTCGACATAACACTTCCTTATAATTTATTTATATTTCTAAGAACAACCGTTTTTTAACAATCAATTTTCCACAAGTCTAATAAACAAAGTTTGTTTATTTATTTGTATATAGGTACCTACGGCTGAAGGATTTACAATTAAAAACAATATAATACATAAGTTACACGGTATTTGAAAAAAGTAAATATTATGTATTCAGGGATCTATAAATAAAAAAAAACAATAAATTCACAAAACAAAATTAAAAAAAAAACAATATTAAATTAAGAAATATACGTTGACAATGAAAAAATAAAAGTATCACTCAAAAATTGCTACATAAAAAGAATAAATTAATGTCATATTATGAGATATTATTTATATAAATAATCGAGAACGAATGTAAAATTTTGCTTTAGAGAAATTCTTAAAATAATGTTTTTCTACTTCCATCAAGCATTGCATGTCCTTGACAGATCTATCACTATCACGTTAAGTTTGTCTTTATCATGCCTGATCCTGGATCAAGTTGATTGCTTCGTTTAAATATGACCCTCGTACATAGGAAGTTTAAAGGATCATCGCGCGATCGTAAGCATTTTAGATATTAGCTAAGAAAAATGTTTCTAGAATATAATTGCTATATTTTAAAGTTATCATTTGCGCAGCACCATTACACAGGGCATAACATTTTTTCAATCAGTCAAATCATGAATAGCTACGTAGGTAATAAAATAAAACAAATCATACATACATACATACCATCACGCCATGTCCCTTACGGGGTAAGCAGAGAGAATCGAGCGCCATACTTCTCTATTTTTGCACACATTTCTGGCTTCCTTTACATCCATGCATCGTCTCATACATGCTCGTCGATTGTTCAAACTTTTAATGTTTCCTTCTTTCAAAATATCATTCACATGGTCATGCCATCCCTTTTTGTAAGCACTCCATCTCTCCACAGATCTCTGTTGTCCACCAACCTCTTCACCCCTTGGTAGCTGCTACAGCGCACATCACCTGCTCCGCACATAACTGTCTCAAGGGCAGTGGCGGCTGGTGACCTTAAATCTTAGAAGGGCTCAAAATTATAATTATACCTAGAAAAGAAATTAACTCACTACAGGAATCAGAAAGCAGATATGTGATATTTTCGTATATAAAAATTATCATTGTTTTCCATAGTTCTTTTGTCTATCGGAAATTGAAACGTGAACCAGATCATTTATGCTGTATTTGAATGGGTTTTAAATAACGTTTGTAATAAAATGCATCGATAAATTATAAAATAATTTGTGACAGCTAATGAATTTCGATCATACAAAATTGAGAAAAATCTTCTCTCAACAGCCGCAAGACAGCTTCCTGATTTTACACAATTTATGTCTAATATCATTTTTGTTTGCAATATAATGGTATCAATTAATTAAATATTTCGTATGATTAATAGTTTAAACAATGTAATATCAATTAATGTTAACCTCAAGGAATGGCAAATGCTTACCTAAAGTTCAACCATCGCAATGTACCTACAACAAAATATGAATGAATGAAAATATACTGTAATCCTTCGCGGGCACTGCCCCGTTTTGCTCGAAATCGTCATACATTCAGCGTGTACGGCGAGCTGCGGCGATAGCGGGCGGTTGTGTGAATTGTATGGGTTCTCCGGGCACAAGTCGGCTGTGCCCGAGGAATGAAATATTTCATAGAATCTTGCTTGCTTTACAAAGTAGGTAGGTTTAAATACTTTCGCTAAATATACTACAGGCGTAAGACGGCAAAAATTAATTAGAAAAATAATGTGTTCTCAAGATTTAATGACATACATTTTTTGGAATCTTTTGAACAAAGTGTTGAGAGGGCTGAGCCCGAGAGCCCTTTAGGAAGAGCTGCCACTGCTCAAGGGCGACCTCTATAGTTTCTGCCCTCAGTCATTCCTTCGGCGATAGTAACAAGCAGACCTGGATGCGTATTTACCTTTCCGTGTTGACTAGGAGGCTAGTACTGCCTCGAATTAGGCACTAGTTTGTTGCGCTAATGCACTTAAAAACTCGTATTGAATTCAAGGCATATATAGCCATGAAGTTCGCGCGCTATTTCATTTCGCTCGCATTTCGTCTGTCACTGTCACATTTGTATTTTGTTCTCAGATTATATGATAGTAATCAGTAATTTTGTTTAAGTCTTTAAGTAATTTGGAACTGTTAAAGAACATACTTGATGGTATTTTGGACAATTTTAATATTGTAAAATACGAAGGAGACAAGGATAATTACCAATGTAAAATTCGATGTTCTATATCTTGTGAAGGTAGGTAATTACGACACAAAGTGTGATTATTTCATTAAAAAATTAATGAGTAGCTATCTCATACAAAAAAATTGTCTTAACGAATTTTTATGATATAATGTAGATTTGTGTAGATTAATCTATTAAAACAAAAACAATCATACACAAAAAATGCCTCTAACACAGCCTTGTAACGCTCAATCAATACGCATGGTAAAATTTATATATAATGTATATTTGTGTAGATTAATATATTAAAACAAAAACAATCATACACAAAAAATGCCTCTAACACAGCCTTGTAACGCTCAATCAATACGCATGGTAAAATTTATATATAATGTAGATTTGTGTAGATTAATATATTAAAACAAAAACAATCATACACAAAAAATGCCTCTAACACAGCCTTGTAACGCTCAATCAATACGCATGGTAAAATTTATATATAATGTATATTTGTGTAGATTAATATATTAAAACAAAAACAATCATACACAAAAAATGCCTCTAACACAGCCTTGTAACGCTCAATCAATACGCATGGTAAAATTTATACATAATGTATATTTGTGGAGATTAATATATTAAAACAAAAACAATCATACACAAAAAATGCCTCTAACACAGCCTTGTAACGCTCAATCAATACGCATGGTAAAATTTATATATAATGTATATTTGTGTAGATTAATATATTAAAACAAAAACAATCATACACAAAAAATGCCTCTAACACAGCCTTGTAACGCTCAATCAATACGCATGGTAAAATTTATATATAATGTATATTTGTGTAGATTAATATATTAAAACAAAAACAATCATACACAAAAAATGCCTCTAACACAGCCTTGTAACGCTCAATCAATACGCATGGTAAAATTTATATATAATGTTTATTTGTGTAGATTAATATATTAAAACAAAAACAATCATACACAAAAAATGCCTCTAACACAGCCTTGTAACGCTCAATCAATACGCATGGTAAAATTTATATATAATGTATATTTGTGTAGATTAATATATTAAAACAAAAACAATCATACACAAAAAATGCCTCTAACACAGCCTTGTAACGCTCAGTCAATACGCATGGTAAAATTTATAAACCTGTGTACGATTGAAAGACGCGTGCCTTGAATTGAACACGTATTAACAGGAAATCTTTGCTTTGCTAAACCGTGTGTATTTGGAGGACACGTGCCTTGAATTCAACACGAGATTTAAAGTGCATTAGCGCAACAAACTAGTGCCTAATTCGAGGCAGTACTTGCCTCCTAATCAATACGGAAAGGTAAATACGCGACCTGAATGCCTGATGTTATGGCCTATCCATTTGGATCGTTGTTGGGTAATACCCCTTATGATTTGGATTTTGAAATCAAAATCCAAATCATACATATTTACTACGTAATAAATTAAGAAAAAATTGAGGTTGAATCATTGTTTTATCAAAAAGCTAAGTAGAATTGAAAATACCCATAAGTTTAAAAGAGAAGACAAAATTTACAAAATCAAAATGTTTAAATCAATATACCTAATTATCATCAGGCATCAATTAGAACGATGACTTATAAAATTATAAGTGACGCTGTTCAAGAACCAAAGCGAGCTACAAGTGCGATTTTTATAAAAATCATAAAAGAGACGAAACTTTATTCAAGAAAAAAATATATTAAAAAAGGAAGAAAAAAAGTCGGTCTAGGAAGGATTTCTCGGAAAAAAACGTTTTAAACGACAGTTTTATTATCTTCAAGATAAAATTCCCGCGTGTGTCAACAACAGTGAGAGACCCGCTTCCATGACTGTGCTCTATGTGAATATACTCCAGAGACCAATATTAAAACAATCTCCGGGCCATTCCTCTGGAGACTTTTTAAAGCCAGAGAAAACTTTATTGAAATAGCGAATAATATTATGAGAATTTTTTTGTAATACAAGGTACCTACTTACCTTGATAATTTTTAAAATAGGCACAGGTACCTACGGTAATTTGGAATCAAAAAAATGTTTTATAGCCGGTTTCAAATATTTTAAGATTGCATATACATACGCATATATTCATTGGAATATATGCGTATAAATACTTTGTAGAACACAAATACTTAGTATTTAACAATAACTTCTTAAATAATTCAAAATTAAAATTATTACAACATTTGTTATCTACTATGTCGTATTGTGTTTGCGATGCTCTTTGAGTAACACATAAAAATATTTGATTGATTTGGGGACCGTGTGATTCATATTAATTACACCAACATAGTTAACTAGTCTCTTTCCATGGCCCTGAAATAAAATTTGCGTCAGAGATTGGATTTATGACAGGTATTATGGCAGACATTGGGACCTGGTTGATCTGTTTTGTGTGATCCCATAATATGTTTGTTGAGGTTATGATTGTGAGTGCAGAAATTTGAGATTGTGTACATATTTAGTGTGGAACGGGAACAATCACCTGGTTCATAATTGCATATAATTGTTAATAAAACTTGTAAACTGCTAGCTCTAGAACAGGATTTCCTAGTTGGGCAGCAGTAATCTACTTATTGTTGTCATTATAAATAATGGTGTGATTAAAGGTAAATAAAATAAATAAATAAATCCTTGGTGGAAGTCAATGATTTCCCTGCTCTCCTATAAAATTCAAACTTCGTCTCTATTGAGATTTTAAATTCTCAAAAAAAAGTCCTTTTATCTTTCCAGAAAGGGTATTCCCTTACTTTTAATTAAGTATAGGTACGCATGTTACGGTGAAATTTGTTTTTGTACTTTGCCAGTGTCAAATAAACACGCAAAAAATCTCAGGCTTTTTCATCAGTTCAAATCTGTGCTATATAAACGGACATAAAGTTGGCCAACGAGTAACATAAATGCCAACTCTTAAACAATTTGGCACTCCTGTAGTAAATTTGTCAATTAAACAATTCTCATCTTGTCTCTGCGGTGGACCTTCATTAAGAGGTCACAAAATGACCTCTTTCATATAAATAGTGCGGAAGTGTGGAAAGATAATTGCTTTTTGGCAACTATTCTCAGATAATAATAATATCTTATTATACCTACATTTCCTTATTATAATAACTTACATTAGTAGAAGATATTACTCTAAGGAATTGTTTACTGATTAAATATTATGTTAAATAGTGGCTGTTTTGATTATGTTTACGTTAAGGAAATATAATTTTAACGAAAATCAAAGATATGTAGAGTAAAATAGAAGTATTTACCCTAAAATGATGGAGACAGTACAGTAATGTGCATTGAAGAAACTGGTAAATCTGAAATTCAAAGATCCTTCGTTCTGTCATCCTCTGGTTAACGTGATAACTTTATGCACTTGCGCAACGCTTATATATAAGTTCGTATAAGAATGCTTTAAGGTGGTTTGGACATAAAGAAAGAATGAACGATGAACGACTGACCAAAAAAAATATACATGGGTGCTAGAGATGGAGTGAATAGCAGAGGTCGCCCCAGAAAGGGATGGCATGACCATGTGAATGATATTTTGAAAGAAGGAAACATAAAAAGTTTGAACAATCGACGAGCATGTATGAGACGATGCATGGATATAAAGGAAGCCAGAAATATGTGCAAAATAGAGAAGTATGGCGCTCGGTTCCCTCTGCTTACCCCGTAAGGGACATGGCGTGATGGTATGTATGTATGTATGTATAAGAAAAATAACATTTTTTAACTATTTTTTTTTTCGTTTTGTAGATACTTGCTATATACATACATATGTATTTTGAAACCAGCTGACCATTGCTCGACAAAAATTTAAAAACCATAATGTCTTTTATTGAGAAAAAATGTTTTTATAGGTATTATAATGAAGACACTCATAACATATTTGTAAATGAATATTTATAAAAAACCTTTAAGGCATATTTTAATATAGTAAAGAATATTTTTTATTTATTTAAAAAATCTTAATATATTGATATAACTAAGTTTAGTTTGCCGATCGACAATTCTTGATAGAACTACATTGTGTGTAGATATAGAATTCTGACGATGTGCCTTGCACGAAACGCGTCGATAATCAAATAAATAAATAAGAACTATTACCAATTATTTTTTGTATATTTATAACATATCTTCATATTGATATAATTTTTACAGTATGATGTATTCGGCGACCCCCGTGGCACAGTTGATAAGCCGTTCGGTTTCTGTGCGGGCGTCCTAAGTTCGATTCACAGCACAGGAGAAATTTATTTAAATAATTTTTCACGCAAATACTGCTTCTCTGGGCTGGAAACACTGGTTAGCTGGAAGAAATTGCCATACGCCAATAAACTAGCCACTTGCGCAGTGTGCAAGGAAGTGTTTATAACTTAACTTATATCTGTATTGATAAAATGATAAATTTATTGTAAAAATAGGACTGAATTTACTGTTCATTTGATTAAAAAGATATTGTTTGTGATCGAAACAATTCAAGTAAATTTCCGATTTCCGCAATAAATTTAACATCGTCTGTGCCTTTTCATGGATGTCAAAAACAATATCAATCCAATGGAGCAAATCAGTTAAAAAATAAAACAATTTCAATTAAACTAAAAAGCAATATTTCTTAATGCAGAAAATCTGTTTTATTTTGGGTATAAGGGACATTATAAAAAAAAAAAATAAGCACTCGAGGAAGGATGCGAAGATTTCATCTGGAATGTCTTAAGGAAAGGAATTTCACCTGAGAGTTTAATCATGGCTAAGGGTCAAATCAAATTTTGACATGACACGATATGTGAGGAATTTATCGATTTATATCGAACTATGCCGACCGCCGCGCCGTGGATCAGTTGGTAAGCCGTCTGGCTTGTGTGCGGATGGCCTGGGTTGATCCCCAGCAGAGGAGAAATGTATTTAAATTCATTTCTCATGCAAATATTGCTTCTCTGGGCTGGAAACATTGTTTAATTGGAATAAATTGCCATACCTATTATTCAATACTTGTTATAAGTAGGAATTAACCCGAAAATTTCGTAAATTAATATTATTTAATTAAATTTAATATTTTTTAAGATAGTTTTTTAAACCCAGCGTTGCTCGGCAAAGTAAATAAAGCAATGAGCTCATTCATCAAAGAAATCGATTTTGTAATTTTTGAACTATTTATTTGTTGTGATAAATTCAAAAAGCTTCAAAACCATCCAATAAAAACATATAAAAATTAACATATATAAGTGAGTTTTTTAAAAATCTGTCCCTTTTGTCCCTTTAGTCCCTCCCTTCCCATCAGTCGTTCCTGTCCCTTATGTCTCAAATATTGGACTTTGGGAAGTGGTTTAAAACTTTACTGAATTTAAGTGTTGGTAAGAGATTAGTGTTGGCCACAACCCAGTTGTTTTTTATGTACTCTTATTGGAAGCAAGTGTGTATTTAAAAATCATCAGAAAGATTGGAATATGGGAAATGGTTTATAATTCATATAATTTTTCAAATATTTTAATCGATTCTTTTATGGTTCATTATCCAACAATTTTTTTCCTCAAATATTTTGGTATATTTGTCATTAAGGTATGCAGGAAGTATGTACCTAGATTCAAAATATTAATCACAACAATAAGATTGGTTGGTTGCAGATCAGGGATTAAACCTTTCTGAATATTTTTAATGAAAAATCTTTCCCGCGGGTATAATGTCCCTACCGTGACACATTTCTATTGAACTTTGTCGGAAGAAAGATTAAGCCGAAAGACCTTGATGTTTCTTTTGACCTTTCTCGTCCTTCGCTTTTATTAATTTTGACACTTTAATTTCGCTCCACACTGTTGGGATAGCAGCAACTCCTTACAAACTCAAAAGATAAACACAATCAAAAAATACTTACTAAATATTTTTAATCTTCCACGCAATAGTGGAGAATTTTGATTCGGAATTTGTCCAAGCTTCATTCATTCGTAACATCACGGCATTTCCAACAATGTGGGGTAACCGGCGTCAAGTGTGCGGGTGTGCCTTACCTTATGGAATCTCGATACATGCGTGCGTCCCAACAGTGATATGAGGTACAGAATACCTTACTCCTTTATCCCTTCCCCCAATTCCTACTTATCCCATTATCATTTGTATGTTTCTAATTTTGAATTACTTATCTAGTATGGTCTTCTTTGTTTTAAATTTTATTTTTTTTGTATTTTATATATTTTATTTTATTAATCAATTTTTTGTCTTTGATCAATGTCTTTAATTTCAAACTTACTCTTCTATTTACATTTGTTTTTGTTCTATTTACATTTGTTTTAGAAATGTTTTATTTCAATTTTTTGTCTTTAATCAATGTCTTTAATTTCAAACTTACTCTTCTATATACATTTGTTGTAGTAATCATATGTATATTTCAATTTTTTGTCTTTAATCAATGTCTTTCAATGTCTTTTATTTCAAACTTACTCTTCTATTTACATTTGTTTTTGTTATCTTTTATTTCAATTTTTTGTCTTTAATAAATGTCTTTCAATGTCTTTAATTTCAAACTTACTCTTCTATTTACATTTGTTTTAGAAATGTTTTATTTCAATTTTTTGTCTTTAATCAATGTCTTTAATTTCAAACTTACTCTTCTATTTACATTTGGTTTAGCAATCTTTTATTTCAATTTTTTGTCTTTAATCAATGTCTTTAATTTCAAACTTACTCTTCTATTTACATTTGTTTTAGAAATGTTTTATTTCAATTTTTTGTCTTTAATCAATGTCTTTAATTTCAAACTTACTCTTCTATTTACATTTGTTTTAGAAATGTTTTATTTCAATTTTTTGTCTTTAATCAATGTCTTTAATTTCAAACTTACTCTTCTATTTACATTTGGTTTAGCAATCTTTTATTTCAATTTTTTGTCTTTAATCAATGTCTTTAATTTCAAACTTACTCTTCTATTTACATTTGTTTTAGAAATGTTTTATTTCAATTTTTTGTCTTTAATCAATGTCTTTAATTTCAAACTTACTCTTCTATTTACATTTGGTTTAGCAATCTTTTATTTCAATTTTTTGTCTTTAATCAATGTCTTTAATTTCAAACTTACTCTTCTATTTACATTTGGTTTAGCAATCTTTTATTTCAATTTTTTGTCTTTAATCAATGTCTTTAATTTCAAACTTACTCTTCTATTTACATTTGTTTTAGAAATGTTTTATTTCAATTTTTTGTCTTTAATCAATGTCTTTAATTTCAAACTTACTCTTCTATTTACATTTGGTTTAGCAATCTTTTATTTCAATTTTTTGTCTTTAATCAATGTCTTTAATTTCAAACTTACTCTTCTATTTACATTTGTTTTAGAAATGTTTTATTTCAATTTTTTGTCTTTAATCAATGTCTTATAATGTCTTTAATTTCAAATTTACTCTTCTATTTATATTTGTTTTAGTAATTTCATTTTTACATTACGCATAATTATAAGGGGAACTATTTTGGCAAAAATTTAACATTTATTGTTATCTTTTGTAATTTGAAATTAGCTGATGTTTGCCTTTAAATTAAATAAATTATGTTATTTTGCTTCTTGTATTTTCGATTAGTCCGTGCTTACGAGATATTCAAAAACGATAGTAAAAAAAAAGATTGGAAGCACTATTCTTAGTCGACATCTCACAGAATTTTGCGAAAATAAATATATTTTATAATTATAAATTTGTTTTGGAACAAATTATTAGTATATATTCTCATGTACCTATTCCTACTCAATATCCACGCAAAATAGGGCTGGAGAGTGAATTGAATCGAAAAACTGTTGTTTTCGATTCAATTCGAAACAATTTCTTTGAAATTGTACAATATTTATAAAATCAAAATGGAAAATTTTCCGCCTTTTTCAAAAATTTAATATTTTTTAAAACCATTCCACAAAGTATTCAATTTTGTATGGAAATAATATTTCAGCATTTTCATGAAATGAGTTACTTTGCGAAATTATTTTTGATTTAAATATTTTATTATGAAAACTTGATAATTCTTCAATGCCATTTTATATAAGTGATGTGCCTTTTTTTAGTAATTTGACAAATAAAATATCAAATTTTAATTTTCCTGAGCTGGGGGTCACTTTGAAATGTTTGACAGTTAAACAAAATGAGAAGCACTGATCGAATATCCTTCAAAATCTATTGGGTTCTATGCGAGTATTAGATAACACAAAATTGCAAAAATTACAAAGTATCGTAAGAGTAGGTACTTTAGTATTCAGTCGATAGAGTAGAATAAACACGCCGTACATACCCCATAGTACACAGCACACACACACACTAAATAAAATTGTGATGAAACTTTCGGAATACAATTTCAGCATGATACTTATTGATAATCAGCAATAAAAAACAAACTTGAAAATTGCGAATTCATAACTCTGCACTATATCCCCTTGGGTTAGTGAGGAATAAAAAAATATGCTTTGGTGGCACAAACATCTACGCTCGATATTTTCCATTTCCATATAAGTAAATTACTGAATTTTAGAAAAGTGGATTTGTAAAATTTCGTTAAATATTCCGACGGCTAAAACTACGTCAATGCTTTTTATGCAGAAAAGCACACATGTTACCAGTGGATTGAAGCCGTATTCATTGTTGTATGAAATTTTATCTCATACATGGCAATTTGTGTAAATGTATTACCAACATACTCGCGATTTTAATATTATTTTACGTCGTAGAATAATCGTATATGTTATCTCTCTTTTCATACTTCTTTAAAATCAATGTAAGATTCGAAGGAATACTGTAGACATACACAATATTCCTTTGGAAATATAGGCAGTTTAACATATACATTTATTATAAAAAATGTTTTTCTTACTAAAAAATGTTTGAGAAACTCTGTAATTTTTTTTGAAAAAAACTGCTTCGAGATTTTGTATTTTTCTATATTTATACCAATTTTCAGGGTTCTAACTTATATGGTTTTTGAAATATATGGAAAAATAAAGTAAAGATTCAAAAGTTGATAACCCGTGACTGAAACAATTTTTTTTGGTCTTGTATAATATTTTAGGTACCGTACTATATAATAAATTTACTGTAGGTATTAAATTTATTTCGAGAGTTGATTGGAAGAGCCTCCAATAAACCCGCCATTGCACAGTGGTCGTACATTAATTTAGTTAATAAATTAATAGATACTCACACTATATACCACTATCACTAAAATGGACAAATAAGAAACGAATATATTGGTGGTAGCTTTGGGGTCGCGCCCATCTCGGAGAAAATGAAGGAAACCAGACTCCGATGGTATGGGCATGTATTTATTTATTTATTTATACATCTTCTTGTACATAATATAAACAAATATAATTGTACACTGGCGGGCTATGTAAATAGAAGAGGAGACGATCACCAGGTCAGGGTGGCCCTAAATATTCCCATACCACCCAGACCTAGAGGCCGTCCACAGGCCACCTGGTGGACGACTATTGAGAGAGAGCTGAGAAAGGACCAGCTGACCAGTGAGATGACACATGACAGAAAGACGTGGAGACTGCGTACCAGGAGGGCCGACCCCAGATGAACTGGGAAGAGGATCAGTCTATGAAGACTATATACCAGCGCCAACTTTTTTTTCATAAATACACCGAGTACTAATGCAAGATTCAGGATACCGCTTTGCAAAATATATAACTTAATGACCAATTTAATGACACAATTGTGCAAAAAATAACAATCAACGTCGGTGAAGATAATATACACAGACATGGATTGTCGCGAGAGTACTTCAAGCCTGTCACTGTAAAACTGGGCATCAGAGAGTTGACCAAGGATCCTCTGGAATATCTTTTTTTTTATTCAGCAGATAGAAGGGCACTATAGCCATGGCAAAACAATTTGAAGGTTGTAAAGTTCTTCTTAGAGACCACTACCATGCATAGCTTGGAAGCTTTTGAGATTTGGTTGCATCGCAGAATGCTCAAAGCCCTTGGACAGATCTAGTTGCAAATTCAGAAGTCTTAAGTCGAGCCAGGACAAGTATCTGGGCCAAATAATGAGGGGAGAAAAATACCACTTGCTCCAATTAATACTGGAGGGTAAGATAGAAGGTCGCCGAGGGACTGGAAGAAGACAGATGTCCTGGCTGCGTAATATCAGAGAATGGACGGGCTTCAGTACTGTGGAGCAAATGTTCCGGGCAGCACAGGACAGAGAGGGATTCTCCAGAGTGACGGGGGTTTCTCCAGAGTGACCTGACAGGGCAACAGAAGAAGAAGAAGAACTTGTCTATGAGAAATAATGTGATTTCACATATATATCAAGTTTATGTATAAAACAATAATGTATATGTGTGATTGTTTTTATCTCTTAATAAATAAATATAATATTGAATGTTGTAAAATAAACACAATTAATTAATTACCTACTTAATATATGTAGGTACAGCATGGTTTATTTAAAATATTGCTTTTTACTCTCCACTACTATGGAATAGTGAAGAGTCATGATTTTACAATTTTTAATAGTATTTTTTTGCATAAATTTCTCAATAGGTATCATGTTGAGAGTGCATATTTTCAGTTTCGTTGTGATGTTTTGTGTTTTTGTTTGACCTGGAAATTATAGATATTTTAATTTTGTTTATACTATTTATACAATAAGTACCTACCAATAATCTTCAAAAAACTGTATTCAAAGTTGGTCAATGTTAAAAGAAAAACATACAACCGTTTGAAAAATGATGATCATTATAATAGATTTTTGTATGAAAAATATATAACAAGAGATTTTTTATTGTGTTTGGCAATGTTCAGTTATTTGATTTCATATTCGAATATTTTTTATTATTGCATATGCGCAAACATTGGATTTTTTAATTATCTCAATAGAGACGAAGTTGGAATATTTACTGTAGGAGAACCGGGAAATCAAGGCACCTACAGGGCTTACGACCTGTCATCGACTGGTTTACGTGATCACTTTATGCGCTTGCGCAACGTTCACCAATTATGCCTTTTTAATGAGATCCCTATCAATTCAATTTTTTAAAGTTCTATATATTGCAATACTGAAATTCTTTTCGCTTGAAAATAAGGATTTTTACTACAGCCATCTATGTGTTTGATTTCATTTTGATATTAGAGTGTAAAACTAGCAGAGAACTTTCATTGTGTAGTGAAGAGTTTAGCGTTGGCCACAACCCACTCGATTATACATATTTAAAGAAAATGTAGTTGTTAAAAGTGATCTATATCTAATTATTTGTCTGTAAAGAAAAGGCTGGACCGTGTAATGAAAAATGGGTCGAATAAACACAGGATGGGAGTCATACATACTTAACTAGTACTTTCATATTACTAGCGTAAGAGTTTTTTATACTTATTTCCTTTATGTGTTAAAGAGAATACTTTGAGGTTTTCTTCTGGTACAAAATGCTGCAGGGGAAGAAATATTAAAGAGCCCGTCACAGGTTTTGTCCCCTTTGAGTTTTCATTTTAACACCAGCTACAAAACATACACAACAGAAACCAACATCAACTATACATATATTATGTCTCTAAGAATACTCAATATATTATATTTTAGTTCTACGCGTGGGTTTTCATTAAATATTGTCTTCTTTTTTGTTCATTTTTATAAATATTTTTTTAATACAATTTCCTCTCTGTCATCTTCGTCTCTTCTTGACTGAGGATCGCGATCACCAACATAATGTTCCCACAACGAAACTCCTTTACGCGTCTCTGTCTCCAGCAGAGTGTGTTGCATCTCTGATAGGATTTAAAACAGCTTGAATGACCCGGTCGATACAAATCATCGGCTATCTCCCCCTCGGTCATAACCCCAGCATTACTGACCTCTCAAGGCTTTTGCTTTACCCTCTTGATTAATTGTCCAAGAAACGGAGTATCCTTTGGACATAAAGTTTGTGGAAACTCTAATATTGGCGTGGAGCTCTTGAAGTACCTAGTGACATATGTGTCCTTTTCTTAGTCCATGATTTTCGGACCATTCTCTCACAATTCAATATTCAAGAATAAAGTCGTCTAAATTTACACAAATATTCTCTTCTTCTTCGTGCCATATTAGGTTCACCCGACGTTGGAAATCACTGCAGAGAAGGCATCCCTATCCGCTACCTTCCGTAACAATTCACGAATCCTGCGGAGCCATGACATCTGACTTCTTGCTATTCCTCGGCGTCCCTCTATTTTGCCCTCCACAATCAGTTGGAGCAGCCTTTATCTTTTGCCTCGTAGAACGTGCCCAAAACATGATATCTTTCGTAGCTTTATTATGTCAACTAGCTCGCGTTCAAATATGAATCAAATAATTCTATATCAATATTTTTTATGCGTTTTTGAACTCTCTCATTGCTTTCATCAACCTGGTTATAGTTCTTCTTCTACTCCCATGCTGTGTTGACTGTTGTGGTCAGCTCTCCTCGTCTTTAAATTATAGGTCCTTCTGTATCTGTAATTGGTTTCGTCTTTGCAAATCCAGGAATTCTTTGGTCTTCCTCTGGGTGTTAGTCGAGGAAGATCCACGGAGATTGCTTGGTTCACCATGTGATCTGGCTCTCTGCGTTCAACGTGCCTGTACCATCTCAACTGTCTTTCTGTATACCTATCAGTAACGCCTAGGATTCCACGAATTTTTTATTATGTCCCGTAAGAACATTCCAGCTGCCCATCTAAGTATAAGCATTTCAACAATTTCCAGTTCCTTAGAGTAGGAATTGTACATTGTCCAGCTTTCGGAGCCATGGAGGAGTGCCGGTCTGACGATTGGCTTTCTTGAGGCTTCTCGTTGTTTGGATTTTGTTGGAACAGATTGGCTTATTAAATACCAGAAGCTTGAACGCGTCGGCCAATAAAGAAATGGAAGCAGAACTTGACAATGGACATCCTAGAACTTCCTGTAGAAACTGATCTTAGATTTATTTGAAGAAAATACCTGTAAAAAATGCGTCTTTTACTAATAAACGGTTTATCGTTTTTCATAAACCTACGTAGGTACATGAATTTCTAACTCAAATGATTCTTCTAGATACAACGCTGATGTTATATTTATTAAATAAATATTAAAACCTTAGCAGGAATACATAAAATATCACACAAAAACACTAATGGATTCACAAAGGCTTTTTCAGAGAGATTTTTAATGAAATATTGCGCTTGATGGACATTCGCACAAATACGGAGTATTAGTTTGGTATTAAAATAATGGAAATTTTGAAGCAATTTGTATCATTTGGTTCATTTTTTTTTGTTTTACACGCAGTTAATGTTGAATTAATAATTGCAAGTTGACACTAATTGTTTGGTCAAATAATAATATCAATTACGCCAAAGTGAGGTGTAATTATCAGAAATGGGTAACTTGTGTTTTACAAAATCGTTAAAAAAACATATCGCATCAGTTTTAATTTTTTAAATTTAAATTAAAAAAAATACAAATAGGAATAATACCAATTGGTGGCCAATATTTGAACGAGTGATCTGGTTTTTCTGTATTCAATAGATATCGCTCATCTGGTTATAAAAATGTAAAATTTTAAATTTACAATTTTGTATAGTTTTGTAATGGACTAGTTTAGGTTCATTATTATTATTATTTAGGTTTATTTTTACTACTCGCTTTATTACCGGACAATAACATTTATTTAAAATATCATAAATAAAAAAACATTGGTTCCTATGAAAAGTTATTACTCAAAGATAGATTCGGAATGAAGTTCAACACACATTCTGAATGTAATACCTTCGATACTGGTGTGATTCACGCATATTTCTTGCTTCTTTTTATAAATTACTTTATTTACTCTTTGAATAAATAAATAAAAAAGGTAGTTAACAACAAACTAGTTGGCTTCAGTCGCTCTTATTTTAGTGTCTTTGAACACACAAACACTTGCGTTGAGCTTGTCATGTTTCCTGTAGGTCATCTGCCTCCTGTGCTGGTATCCTAGGACTAATGTTAAAAACCTTGGAGAACCCCAGCTTCACTAGAGAGACAGCTCCACGGAGATGCGCTGTTGATTCATGGTTGCAGATAGCTCAAGATCAGTTAGCGTGGAGACGAATGGAGGAATTCTTTGTTCAAGGGTGAACGGCAGCAGGCTGAAGAAGAAGAAAACAATAATGAAATTCAAAGAAACACAATATTTATACTAGACTTAGCAGCTTATTAGACAAAACTACACAACTTCTTATATTACATTCGACATAATAATGTTGTACTCCTGAATTATGCAATATGTATAGCCATAATTTTTTTTTTTATGAACAATAATTATTTTCAATGCTATACAGATTGCTAATTTTATTGATGATACAAAGATTTAAAAATTTAGAGGTTGGCAGTAGCGGAATATCTTATAGAAGCCGAAAACCTTGGCTTGCCTATAAATGTAATTTGTAAAGAAAGAAACATAAAATATATAATTACAGGCTAGAAAAACTGTATTTAAATAAATAAACGAATTAATTTTTAATTCAAGACTGGATATTTTTCAATTTATTCTAAAAAAATATTCAACATTTGCTCTTTTTCTTTCAGAGTTTGCATAGTCTGTAGGTTCTAGGTTAGCCCCTGGTCAGGTAGGTTCATTATTATATAATTATATGGGCTCACGAGACCGCATTTAAAATGTTTTATTTCCCTACAATGATTGTCATTTATTGATATTGCGAACTTTTTACTCAAGTAAATTTTTAGACGTATTTTCGATATGAAACGCACACGAGTTTTTTCATCTGTGATTTTGTGCTGGGATTTAATGTTAGTGCACGAGGTATACAAAGCACAAAGTTCAATATAGATAATTGAATTTCGTGAACAAATTTACAAAGCAATAAATAAACAGAAATGTTTTACGATTGATGAAATGGCTTTGCGCAGTTTAACATTTAATGGTGATCGTAAAACCAGAAATCATTCAATTATTTTGTAATTCAAGAATCCACTCTTTACTTAACTTTGAAGTGTACCTGCAGCTCTGAATTTAATTTTTTTTTACTTTAAACTCTTCAATCAATTAATACTTTTTTGATTAAAACTCTTCAATCAATTAGATTTAGGCTAAAGTTTAAAAAAGTCGTACCCGTTCGAAGTATGTTAATAAAATCTTGACCAACAAAGAGGTGGCGAAATAGTTGAGATTTCGGTCTTTGGGGACCTTCTACACCACAAACGGGAAATTGGATCTCACAAATAAGAAGAAGGATTAAACAAGTATAGTATATAAGGAAACATCTTTTATTGATATCGCCTGGTTCGTTGAGTACCAAATCGTCAAAAAATTTGGAACGACTGGACATTGTTCTTTTCATTACAAATTACATCCATCCCTAAAGGGTTTGAATTCTTTAGACTTCACCGCCTTTTAAACTCAGCCGTCGTGTTCCAGTTTGACACCTGGAACAGTAGGGTCTTGGGTCCTTCCTGATATCATCTTCCCATATCAGCTTGGGTCTGCAAACCTTCCGTTCCCCCCCCCCCAGATGTCCTGAATAATACTCAAGTACTTAGTATTCTACATATTAGTTATATCCCATGGGCTAAATATGTAATTTCAATAGTTCCGAATTTTATCCAATAAGGGTTGTTCATTAACTTCCGCTTGTTAAACAAAAATGATGATTTGATTAGTATGATTTCCAATCAAATATCAATAACCATTTTAATAAGTCGATTGTAAATAATTAAATCTGACGAAATTAGTTAAGGCCGTTTTGATTGATAGAGTTCATATCTAATTCCAAAATAATTGATTTCCCTTCGACAGGGATTTAAATTTAATGTGACCTCGTAATTGATACAGTCAAATAAATATTATTATTTACAGTTAACGAGATAAATAAATAATTACATGAAAATAAAATTGATCTCTAATTTTTTTTTATAATTTTGCACAAAATTAAAAATGCAATCAAAAATGAATTAAAAATTACTAACGTGAATGATATTCATGTGGTAAAGTAATTCATTTTAGCATTTGTACCTACCGTAAAAAATATACAATGGTGGTTGAAGACTTAAATATGATTATGGGTTCGATTCCTAGTAGATGAGAGATTTATTTAAAATGAATTTAACAGATTAATTTCTGGAACAGTGAGGTGGTTATGGTTATTTTGTTCTTTTATACTTTCATTTGTTATTCTGATTATTATTTTGGTTAAATTATCTATGAATGTATTTTTATTTTGTAAAACTTTTTCTTGCTTTATTTTCATTGTTTATTAATTGGATATGTTTGTTATTTTATATATTTATTTATTTATTATTTCTCTGGCAACTAACAGGTACTATGTCAAATATTAATTTAACACGCACCCAATAACAAGTTGCCACATTCTGGAAACTGACGATATTAATCGTCTCACAGATCCAGACTGGAAACACAATTAAAAACTGTGTCTCCACCGGGAATCGAACCCGGGACCTTTGGATATTTTCACACATTATGTACTATATTTTGTATCTTTTGAATACTTCATGTAGGTAAATGGCAAACGCCGTTAATAAAATAAATAAATAAATTTAATATAGATACTCCCCTCTTTTAACACGAGATTTTATCTCAATTAAAGAGGGTTGTTATGAATCATATAATGGAATTTGTAAACCTTTTTAAATTGTGATTTATATGTAAAATTTGTATTGATTTGTAATAAATAAAAAAAAATATATATATTAAAAGGAAGAACACGGTGAAAAAGGAGCCTATGAATAGAAAAAGAACGAAGACGAATGATCTGTGATAGTATAATCATGTTGGCAAGAGTGGCATACACACAAATGTCAGCCGAGTAAACAGAGATGTTAAAAAAGCGAATTTATGTAAAGGAAATGGCGTCATAATATCATAAATATTATGAAGATAGGAAGGTACATATGTCTTTACACTTACAAAAAAGTAAATTCAGATATTTTTTTTTAAATTTAAAAATGAATATGTCCTTGTTAAACAAATACATATACATCTTCCTACGTTCCCTAAAATAAGCAAATAAATGCTTGTGCTATAGGTGAACGAAATCGAATAGGAGATATAAAACAAGCAAATTGAAGGGCGCTTTGTAAGAAACAAATTTGCCGGTGTGTAACCACAGCTCTGAAGCGTATATATTTATTCATTCTGTATTCGAGAAACGGAATATTGGTTTTAATATGAGATGTAACTCGGGAGAAATAATATGGGTACAACACAAAACCAAGATGTGTTGTAGAAATGACAAATGATAAGTCGAAATCATAATATATGTGACTTGTGTGGTAAAACGTAACAAACAACTACGTGACTACATATATGTACTTATAATCGCTGAAATGATTACTTTTAACTAACATTAGTAATTGGGATATTTACAAGGTAAATCCGTGAAAAGAAAATAAATAAATTACGACTTTAAATGAGGTTTATAAATAATTGTTTATTGAGAAATAATATTTTTATTTTTATTCTGAATACTGACTGACACACTGACCATTTTATGAGTGTGAAAAGAGATGAATAAATTCTAAAGATGATCAGTTAGTGACTGAAAGGACTAATTTAAGAAGGAATAAATAAAATAGATTGTGTTAAAAATATTTGAGGTTATTCGGATAGAATCTTGAATTCGAAAATCTACACATAAAAGCTAAATCATATACTTACAGTTTACATAAAGTATAGTCATTATATATTCATAAGATTTCTGATTGAAATCAATATATTTATGTACTATGCTCTTATCAATATCTCATGGTATTGCAGCAAATTTTATTGTTTACATGCATCTAAATTTGTGAAATCCGGAAGCCACAAAGGTCTCTAGTTTCTGAATTGGTTTCTGTCTCAGGCATATCTAATTGTCCAGATCTGGGTCAGGAAACAATTATTTAGTATTCAACCAAAGCATTTGCTGTCCTGTCCTGTCCCTTCCAGGAAAATACTATTGAATGTCCATTGTAAATTAGAATTTCTCTTATTTATTGAAATATTCTCCTGACTAGAATTCTTAAATTATAAATTGATCATTGCCAATCCTAAAAATGTTATTTCAAGGAATCTAAAGATTTTGTACACGATCAAATGGTTCATTTCTTTTTTTCTTACAATACTTTTGGTTTTGTACATATTTGCGTTGCAGAAAATATTTTATTTTATTAACTTTCATATACCTGGCGCTAGTGAGAAAATTGACATATTTTCCAACTCACCATTATTTTCAGCACAGAAAAATAATAAATTGCGGCTTAGTGGTAAGTCGTGTGACTTTTGTTCTCGAGTTCTGGGTTTGTTTATTTCTAGTTTATTTATAATAATTATTTCTCAAGGAACGGTTGCTTCTTTGGGTTTGTAAATACTGGTTATTTGAAAAATAAATGCCATTTGACAAAGAATTCGCTACTTTCAAAAAGGTTATAAATTCAACAAGATTTTTTTAATATAAACTATTTGTCATTTTATTTAAGTATTTGAGACTCGTATTTGTCATTTTATTTAAGTATTTGATATACACATTTTTTTATGAGAGAAATAACTTGTGATATTTTTGTTACGGATTTGTATATTTGTATATTTTCGATTGTAAAATGTTTGTTTTTTTGTATATCTTTTTTGTTTATTTATAATTTACATGACACTGTTATTTTTTTCTATTTATTATAGGTACTTTATATATACTGATTTGGTTGATTTTGAGTCCATACGTACATAATTTTTATGTTTGATTACGTCTATTGTTTTTTTATTTTTGAATTTACTGTTTTTTATTTTTAAATTTGGTTTATTTTGAGTCCATATGTACATTTTTTTTATGTTTGCTTACATCTATTGTTTTTTTTTTATTTATTGTCTCACTGTTTATGTTATTTTTTTTCTAAGTGTATACCTTATTGTTTTTTTTTCTTATTCTATATATTTTTATCATCAATATGTGTTTTTATCTATGTATGTAAAAGGCATTTTATGCCTTTTATAAATAAATAAGCAACAATAGATGTTTATTTTTCAACCGATATAGTCTAAATGTGCTTTATGCCTAGTATGCCTGTTATATCTACTGGAGGTATTGAAATAAATTAATAGTCAACAATGGACATGTCAAGCATATTGTTAAAAGATATTAAGGAGAATTCAATATTGAATCGTGGTATCATTGAAATAAGATATGTGCTTCTATGCACCAAGAGATAGAAAACATTGTGGAATACCTACTGTGTGAGAACGTGACTATGTATTTACATGAGGGTGACCGCTCTGTATGCATTCAGCCTCTTGGTTTCTTGTACTTTAGTGTACCCTCGGTACCTAACTACATAGCACTGGACCAGTCGTAAAGAAATCTCGGGAGCAAAGTGAAATCTCAGCCGGTACAGAAATAAATCTTTCGTGGCAACAGCTCGGATGTCGCTGAGACCAACCCAGATTATAATTTTGCTTTATTTCTCCGTTAAATGAACAAACAATATTTTGAATTGTCAATCTTGATAATTATCGGATAACGTAATAGTTGTAAACATTTGATATTACCCGAAGTCGTAAGGTCTAAATTTTCCAAAAACCAAAAATATTTAATAAGTCATTCATTCGTCAAAATTCTTTCACTTAAGAATAAGCCGAAAAACACCATCGCCATCTATGAAGGGATGAAGTAACTTTTTTGTAACGCCATCTATTGAAAAATTGTTTTATTTTGATAACAATAATTTATTTAGAAAAGTGTAACTTGCTATGCATACCTACTAAAATATTACGGGAATCTCGTATAAAACGGCGAACTCGATTTTATTATTATAAGAATTTTGAAATCATTATTTTGAGTTTAGTATTGTTATTTGTCGGCCTTTGTGGGTCAGTTGGTTAGGTATCTGACTGCTGCTCCAAAGGTCCCGGATTCAATTCCCGGTGGAGACACAGTTTTTAATTGTGTTTTCAGTCTGGATCTGTGAGACGATTGATATAGTAAGTCTCCAGAATGATGCAACTTGTTATTGGGTGCGTGTTAAATTAATATTTGACATAGTGCCTGTTAGTTGCTCGAGAAGCAATATTTAATAAATAAATAATAAAATAAATAAATAAATAAATAAGTAAATAAATAAACACACAAATAAATAAATAAATAAATTGACAAATAAATAAATAAATAAGTAAATAAATAAATAAATAAATAAATAAATAAATAAATATGAAATAAATAAATAAATAAATAAATAAATAAATAAGTAAATAAATAAATAAATAAATAAAGGAATAAATAAATAAATAAATAAATAAATAAATAAATAAATAAATAAATAAACAAATAAATAAATAAATAAATAAATAAATAAATAAATAAATAAATAAATAAATAAATAAATAAATAAATAAATAAATAAATAAATAAATAAATAAATAAATAAATAAATAAATAAATAAATAAATAAATAAATAAATAAATAAATATCAGTTTAAATATGCAAAATTTGTGATCTTATTTTAGCTTGTTGGAGATCACTTAAGGATTTATTCATAATTGATTTCAATTTATGTATAAACAATATAACAAAATAAAAGTTGTACCACTCGGTGTGAGCAAACAAAATAGTACTTTCCGTTCGAAAATTTTACCTACGGGACTTAGGAAGGAAATGTACGAAGTAAAATTCAAAGAAGTTGGGGATGCTGTGCATTCCAGCATTCAACTTTTCACCCCGCCTAAACTTGAAATCATTGACAACTCTACTATATACTGCAATTCATTGATTTCGCCGCATAAAATTCTGGGGGAGTCCATCCCGATCAGGACTCAGGACCGGATCTATAGTTGTCGGCGCCTGTTTCACTTGAGTTAAAAAGTGCCCCCCTTTGTTTGAAACTCGCTTAACTTCT
Source organism: Molanna angustata (assembly GCA_963576475.1). Lineage (NCBI taxonomy): Eukaryota > Metazoa > Arthropoda > Insecta > Trichoptera > Molannidae > Molanna > Molanna angustata. The sequence goes on along the minus strand of OY754968.1, from coordinate 37,541,758 downwards.
TCTTCTTCTTCTGTTTAAACGGAGGTTGACGACCATCTCGCCTAACTCCTTGCTAGAACTTGCCACATCCGATATCCCGTACTGCTGCCTGATATTTTCTTTTTCTACTTATATTTTGTTTTTGTGTGGCTGTTGCCTCAAAAAATTGATATGCTACTGTGCCGAAACATTTATATATATATTTTTTATTATGATAGTATAATGTATCATATTATCAAAACCGACAAATCTGACGAAAGTTTCAAGGCGAAACGTAAGTCGAATTCAAAGGAATAAAAGAGGGCAAATTAAGCAATCTCTTTAATTTTTACAGACCTAATGATATTTCGAATATTTTTGTCGTGTGAATCTGTGCGAAAACATTGTAACCTCATGTATTAAGACTGTTGATTTCATTTTTTTTAACCAATTTCTCAATAGATGGCGTTACAAAAATTTTTTCGTACTTCATAGATAGCGATGATGTCCTCAGCTTATTTTCAAACAAACAGATTACATGATTAAAACATAAAGAATCCATGAAGTAACCTTTTTGTAACGCCATATATTGAGAAGTTGGTTTATTTGTAAACAATGAATGCAACATAGATGGCAATAGAAAAATCGTCCTAATTTCAAATGATCTCTTACTCAGCATTTATATATTTATATCTTTCAAAATTGTATTGATAGGGAACAATAAAAGGTCATAAATGGTAAACATTACGCAAGCGCATAAAATGATCAGGTAAACAAGCCGATGACATATCGTTCTCCTATAATATTACAACTTCGTCTCTATTGAGATGTTGAAAAATTGTCATATTAAACTATTTATTTTCAACGATTTTCACCTATTTTGTACATTTTTGTTGCTTTAAAAAAACACTTTTGGGTTGTAGAAATATACCATATAGTAGTTTCTAATTGAATTTAAATTCAACGTAATTTTTTCGATTTGTGTGTGCTATTTTTGTAATCTTTTACTTATTTTTTGGCGCACCAATATCTTTTTGGTAATAATTCAGGAAGATGATTAAAAGTAATAGTACCAAGTTGGTTATTAAATTTAAACACAACCATTTTTTTGGGTATCTATACAAACGTATTCGTAAAAAAAACAAACATATTCTTCGTTTTACGAATTTCATTCATATTATTAAGTCGAACGTTTTCCTTTGCAAGGGTTTTTCCAACACATAAATTAAAAAAATGTTTTCGAATAATCTTCGTTATATTTGGCGCCCTCGATTTCTTAACGGACAACTGCACCGTTTTAGCATACGTTGTATCCGGCCCCAGTCCCCAGGACTCGTTTTGTGGGTCGTACTGAAAATAATTTATATTGTTACCCATTCCAACTGTGTGTTCGCTTCACAGATTTTTAATAATGTTTGCATGAAAGGTGTTCACAGTTCTGTCCCGTTATAAAATATTAAAAGTTATGGGATCCGTTCATATTCGAACATGTGTACGTGCTTGTTCACACATGGATCTCACATTCTAGGTTATATTAGAATATGGGAACACAGAAAACCATATTTTACGATTTTATAACCATCTTTCTGTGTTTGTAGGTATACATGTACTTATACACACAAAGGAATGGCCTACTTTATACATTTGAATTTATGGAGAGAGAAAAATAAGTAATATTACGCCGCTTGACATTTTTTACAAATTATTCAAAATATGAGTTTTAAAAATATGAGTTTTTTGGGCAAAACCTAACTTCCTACTCATTTTTAAAAATTTAAATATAATTAGGTTACGTATTATACAAAATTTTCTGGTTGGTCTGAAGAAATTGCCGTTTGGCAATAAGCCAGTGTACAAATTATGTGTACAGAAAGTTACTTTCATCACATGATTTTATAATATTTCTATAATTTGGAATAGCCACGTCGCAATTAATGTATGTTTTTTTTTTTAATTTTACCATGTACATTGTTTTATCGCAATAAATTAAATTACTATTAATTTCTAATAATGAATTCAGTTCATATTCATAATATGGTTCTATATTTATTTCTTCGATTAATTAATATTTAATATCTAAATATTGATTTATTGTTTTTGCTACTTGGTTATGTATAAATACATATGTAGCGGCGCTCCTGTCAGCGAGCTGCAATGTGTATATCCTCGATGATTCTCGAAGATTCACGACAATTATTGACGATGATCGACGAATCTTAGCCCATCGCCGCCGATCGTACAATTATTTTTATCATTCATGCGTTAATCGTATAACAGAATAGAGTCGCGTTAAATCTTATTTATTAATTACGATCTACGACATCGCAAATAGTTTAACAATTTATTTTTATTGTATATTTCTTTAATCCAAATATACCAGTGTTGATCATGTAAGTAATTATTTTATTTGAAACCCTTCATCACTATAAATAATATATAATCAAATATTTGATGATATGACATAGGCAATATCATAATTGGATGTAGATGTTTTAAATTAAATAACATCCTTTTGAACACGCAAATTTGTAATATTATTATAATCCGTCTGATAAAATCAATAGATAAAACATGTACTCTCAATATATTATTCTGATTGCGCAAGTGTAGAACAGCCCGATATTATATGTATGTTCGATTGTTTGTGGAAAAACCAAAGCATTTCATTATGATTATTATTTTGAAAATTTTCGTGACCACAAAATGCACCTTCTATATCCAATGTTTTTGACATCAAAATGCGTTGGATATCCAATAACAGATTGAGATGGTACGGACATGTTTGTAGAAGACCACCGGTAATTTATAAAGAACGTAACCCCAAAACTTAAATGTGCCAGAGGGAGACCCAAGCGCACATGAAAAGAAGTGGTGAGGCAGAATATGCTCAGTAACGGAGTTACCCCAAAGGATGCTCAGAACCGAGAACAGTGGAGCTGTAAGGTATAAAAAGCAGACCCCACCATCATGTGGGACAATTGCTGAGAATTAACAGAACATTCGTGAAAATAGTAATCTTACTGTTCCTATTGACAATTTCATTTAGATCAGTTAGCAATATTGCATATTATGTTGATTATTATGTTATGCATATTATGTTGTTAGCAATATGTTGATAACTTGTAATGGGGAAAAAATGAAAATTTGTGAAGTAACAGAGACATTATTACATTTTTCTTTTCTGTTTTACTTAAATTCTACACAAGATGCAGTGAATTATAGGTTTCTTTGAATGTATGAAACGTGACTGATTTGTCTCAATAGTCGGTACGTTGTTTCGAGACAGGAAATTAAATATTGAGTTCCATATCAATTCGCAAAATCTCTTAGGAAAATTATTTCTATTCTTATTTCATTTTCAGTGTTGAATTCAAGTTAAAACATTCGCATCGTTGGCTCGTTATGTAATATTAATTTTGCACATTTTTATATACTGTAATCATTTATTTATTTATTAAAAATCCTTTTTTACAAGTATAATAATATCAGAAGTAGGTCGGTACAATATAATTTGATAAAGTAGTTAATAAAATGTATAATACTATAATTAAGTTAAAAGTTTAAGTCATAAGTTTATAGTTCATGTAATAATATTAAAAATAAAATTTGTAGAACAAGAATCTGGTCATTGAAACTTACTTACTAACTTCCGATGGCCATACAATTCCGGTAGAGATTTAGCCTCCTTAGCAATAGCTTTTCAAGCCTTCCTGTCAGCTGCAGTGGACTCCCAATCATCACAAGCATTCAGCACGTTCAGATCTCGGGTAAAATTGTCCATCAATATTTGCCTTGGTCTTCCCAGGGGTCTCTTGCCCACAAGGTTATTTTGCAGGATAAATTTTGTGGTTTTTTCTTCCCCTGATCTGACAACATGTTTAATCCAAGGTAATCTTCTGGACCTGTTTTCGCTGGTGATTAAAAGCTGTCCTGTCAATGCACGAATTTCCTCATTGCTTCATGGTCTCCAGGTACCTGCTGCAATTCCTGGTCTTGGGCCTAATATTTTACGCATTATCCTGTTTTCAAATGTTAGCAGTCTTTGTTGGTCCTTGAGTTTCATGTACCAGGACTCGGCACCATACAGGATTACTCGTTTGCAACGTTCAAATTAATTGAAATAATTATTATAAACCTTTTTTTAATGTAAAAGGAACTCTTTATTTTTTTACATAGTCAATTGTATGTCAAAACAAACAAAAAAAATATGTACAATGTCAAATATTCTTTTGTAGAAATCACTATAATTAGTTACCTTCGAGGCACCAACTCACTCCAATACCTAATTACATCAATGTTTCACACAACTCTATTATCAAATAATAAGTTTTAACTTGGCACAATAAAAAAATTATACCAAATTTATTACCAAGGTTTAGAAAATGACCTTTATCTCTTTAATTTACAACTTGTGTGTTGTGGACAGTTGTGAAACTTATGACTTTGCCTGATGAGGGAAAGTTAAGTTACAATCGCCTGAAAATTCGTTGATATTAATTATATATGTACATATTTTTCTGTCACAATTCGAATTGAAACATCCGATTTCAACTGGTTGATCATGTTGCGAATAATTTGTTCGGGGCCCACAGAAAAATATTACAAAACGCTGTGTTATTTAATTCTCTCCCGAGCTGAACCATAATCATTTCGCCTACAGGTCTGAGAGCAGATTTATTGAATTTGTTTTTAAAATATCTTTCCTTCGAGGCGGTGGTGTAACCTTATCTTAAATAAAACGTTGTCCATTATAACATCGTTCGGGATTAAATATTAAACTCTCTCGGGTAACTTAATAACAATTTGTCGGCTCCCGAGTACTTAGTGAGCAAGGATTAAGACGCAGAGATTAAAGCGTACTGACTTTGATTAATTTTTATTTTTTCGAATAAATATACCTAATATAGGTACCTACACCAAATTTAAACGATGTGGCTGGTTTTATTTATTGGTGAAATAATATAATAATTTGTTAAAAATTTACTAAACGCTGAAAAAAAATGGTTATTGTTGTAACGATTGCATGTCAAAACTGTTTCCTGCTTGATTCATTTGATTTTTTGATACAATTAAACAATTTTGTATTTCATACGAAGCAAACAAACTTATGCGTTTACGGCTGAGCGTTAATAAAATTTATATTTAACTCGGTTGAATGCAACAATATTTGTGAAACGGAAGTGAAAAGACGCATCGCCATGGCAAAGGAAGCACTGGGAAAGCTTACAAGAGTGTGGAAGGACTGTACCATCACAAAAAACACGAAGGCTAGACTCATCAGGGCTCTGATATTCTCGATGTTCCTGTATGGAAACATGGACACTTAGGGAGTCAGAGCGAAAGATGATCGATGCTTTCGAAATGTGGTGCTGGACGCGTATGTTGCGCATCCTATGGACAGCCAGAAGAACGAATGTGTCAATTCTAGACGAGCTGAAGATCGAAGATCGTCTGTCGACAATATGTTACAGACGTATCCTTCAATTCTTTGGACACATTGCCAGATGAGAAACAGACTGCCTCAAGAAGCTTGTTGTGATGGGCAGCGTGGAAGGACGGAGATCTTGTGGTCGCTCACCGACCAGATGGAGCTATTTGGTTAAATCCACAATGGGGTATTTGGTGACTGGTGCTCTGCGTTCAGCCCAAAACAGATTGGCATGGAGGCGGGCAATACCTGTGGCGACAGACTTCAGCCGTTATCGTCAGTCATGAGGAAAAATATCCCATATATTTTATGAAAAAATAATCATCTAAATCGAAAATAAATAAAGGTTTTTAATTGAGTAATATAGCATATTTGGTAGTTAAAAGTTAATTACACATTCAATATGCGAAGAAAACTTTTAAAAAGGTGTCCATATTTTATTTACTTGTTTTTAATTTGCAGTTATACCTATATTCTTATAATTTTCTCTCTCTCCTCCTTAGCTTTTATCCCACATGGTGAAGGGGTCAGTTACATAAATTATCATACATCATTTTACTACAGATTCTTTGAATGTTTTTACAAATTTTAGTTGCCGTAACGCTTTTTATAAACCTCTGATAGATTTTCTATACTTTAACTATTTTTAATAATATAATGTAGAAGTTGGAGGTGTACAAAAGATTGTTGTTAATATTCGTTTGATGAGAATGACGTCAATTACAAGATGTAGGTACAACTTTGGATTAATTGTCTGTCAAAGTTGTATTATACTCGTAGCTATCGAAAAACTCCCATATACCTTCATAAATGAAAACGTATTAAACATTAAGTTCTTATTTTGGCGAAATTAATCATTGGTTACAAGAAATTTGTCAGAAAGCTATAAAAAATAAAACTGTGCCTCAAAACCATACTAAAGACATTTATATGAATAATTTCTTATCTTATTAATTTTTACATTCCTGTTTTAATTCGAATCTTTAACTGCTGGATGTGGTTTATGAAATAATAGGATAGGTAATTTGAATTTAGTTTGGGTTTTACTGAGCATAAATATTAAAATCAAGAATTCAAGAATTTTAATTAATGCAATGCACAAACAATGGTTTCTCAACATATTATTTTTAGTATGAACTTTAAGTATTGTTATGTACATATGTGATTAACAAGACCAGAATATTATTCAAGTTGACTTTACTACACATGCAATAATATAATTGAAATATATAAATTAATTCCCTAAAAATATGATCGCAATGTAACAAAAACAATAATTACACGATGTGCGGTGTTTACTCTATCGCTCTAGGCAAAATAATGCCCGCCGCTCATTCAATATATACGAATGCGTCCGACTCCGCATTCGGGAATCTCCGTCGACACAAAGATATATCACAAGTATTAACTTTCTTTTTTATTTTATTATCGACTAGTTGCATGTAACACATTTATTTATTTATTTATTTAAACAGTAAAAATGCAAGTACAAAAAAAGAAAGAAAAGAAACTAAAAAGTCAACAAAACATAATATATAGTAACATCCTCCTCTCTTTTTTATTCATCATAACCTCACCTAAACGGCTACGGCTATTTAGACAGTACAATTATATACATGTACACCATGAGATACAACTGTCGATAGTGTATACATATATAGTTGAAGAATAAGTACTAAACTATAAACCCATAAATCCAAGTTATTGAATATTTTAAGATATTTTGTTTTCACATGTAGGTATGTATGTATGTCAAGATAGGATAGTATGGAGGTCAGTCTTTTTTTTCTTACCCAGAATATGAAAACAGCATGATGGTACATATATATTATGTATGTTTGGAGATTAAGTATCAAACTATTAAGTCTTCTTAGATATTGTGTAAAGGCGACTGCCATACAAATTGTATGAAGCGATGTCGTCACTAAACTCAATTTTTATAAAAAATGTTAAAAAAAAATTGAGATGTACTACTACAATGTTAATATTTTTTATATAAAATTTAATTATCTAGTTGGGGTATTTCGGCTTTTAGTGATATTATTAAAAACTTTGGAAATATTGGCAGTTAAACACATAAATTTATTAATAATATTTATATAAAATATTTTTCTTAATAAAAAATGTTTGAGAAACTCTGGTATTTAAAAAAAACTTGATTTGAGATTTTGTATTTGTCTATATTTATACTAATTTGAGATTTTGTATTTGTCTATATTTATACTAATTTGAGATTTTGTATTTGTCTATATTTATACTAATTTGAGATTTTGTATTTGTCTATATTTATACTAATTTGAGATTTTGTATTTGTCTATATTTATACTAATTTGAGATTTTGTATTTGTCTATATTTATACTAATTTGAGATTTTGTATTTGTCTATATTTATACTAATTTGAGATTTTGTATGTGTCTATATTTATACTAATTTGAGATTTTGTATTTGTCTATATTTATACTAATTTGAGATTTTGTATTTGTCTATATTTATACTAATTTGAGATTTTGTATTTGTCTATATTTATACTAATTTGAGATTTTGTATTTGTCTATATTTATACTAATTTGAGATTTTGTATTTGTCTATATTTATACTAATTTGAGATTTTGTATTTGTCTATATTTATACTAATTTGAGATTTTGTATTTGTCTATATTTATACTAATTTGAGATTTTGTATTTGTCTATATTTATACTAATTTTCAGCGTTCTAGCTTTTATGGTTTCTGAGATAAATAGAAAAATAAAGTAAAAATACAAAAGTTGATAACCCCTGACTGAAACAGAAATTCAAAATTCTGAGTATAAAAGTTTTGTAGGCCGATAACTATTTATATATTCTGAAATTTTGGTCTCTGTAAATTGAGCGGATCAAAAGTTATAAGGGACGGACGGACACACAGACACACGCATACACAGACACAAAATGTTCTACTCCAAATTCTGAGTAAATCCGTATATATTATGGAACATAATGTATGTTGCGAAGCCTCTAAGTTGGTGTTTTTTGTCTTCAAAGTTGGCAAAACCGTGAAAAATATAGACCCTACATACAATCCTCGCGTATCCTGGCTTGAAACATTGTCGATATGTTAAAAGAACAAAGTTCTCTTGAACAATTCGACAGTTGGAATATATCTACGTAAGAATTAGATTTTTTTCTTGGCGTTGGTCAATGATAATAGGTAATAAATAATAATAAATATATAAACTAATTTTTCATTTACTTGTTTAGGTTTAAATTACATCAAATGCTCCTATGAAATATATTTTGTTGATTAGGTTGTACATACATATGTAATGTATGAACATTGTTCATCTCGTACTTGACTGCTGTTGCACTGTTGTACATAAGTTATTCGACTTCTATGCCGGCATCTTGGGTTCATCTTTCAATATTTATTTAATATTTATTTATTAAAAGTATATCTCACGCAGTTCTTGCTTTAAATCATTTAACGTTAAAGATCAAATTAACACAATACAACTTTTTATGTGTAATATAAAATATCTTTCTAATATTTATTAGCTGATTTCTTATTATTCTTTCTATCTTTATTATTTTGTTTTCCTATCATTGATATGAACTCTTCTTATATTAAATCTTTTTGTGTTTTTATTTTTTTTTATTTTCATTTAGTAAACACTGTATAGTATATTAATTTAACATAACATTTGGTTGGTTGGATGAAATCATCGTTCGGCAACAAGCCCGCCAGTGCACAGACTATATGTAGGTACAGAAATAAATATAAAAATAATTTATTTATGTAATTTCTTCTTTTTATTTTCATTGATGAAATTTGTGATGTTTTTTTTAACAATCAGAGACCTCATTTTGTTTATATATGTCACAGCTTTATGTTATGTCATTTGATATAACCTAAATTATCCTGGGAGGATCAGGAGGTCCACATGTCCTTTCATCTCTTCGACGGTCTTCCGGGTATTCTTCTATTGTTGGAGATTTCCATGTTTGGCGATTTTATTGTTATTTATACGTTCGACATGGTCTCTCCAGAAGCATCTTCTGCAACGTCCCCATCATGTTATGTGCTCGACATAGTCTCTCCAGAAGCGTCTTCTGCAACGTCCCCATCATGTTATGTGCTCGACACCGCATTTAGATTTCATCGTCTTATTTATGATGCCATCACTCATCGCTTAGGGAACCTTACATAACATTATTACATGATTGATATTATTATTATTAAGTATAGGCAAGTGTTACTTAATAGGATATTAGTATGGTTATGTTGGAGTTTGTAGAGAAATTATTTAGAAGCTTTGGTCTAATGGCTTCATGCAAATAGGAAACATTTAGTGGTATTTAGTATGGCGCAGCCGATAGTGTCCTGGACGTAAATCACTAGTTTAACTTGGACATGGAATAAGCTTGCGCTTTTGAAGTAAATAAATAGGTACAAAGCTATATGTGGGTTGTGATTCTAGAAACAAACTGCATTTGAAAAAAGTCTCAAGTCTCAAAACTTCATTGTGTTATTCTTAAGTGTAAAATATATTTAATAAATATATTATCTTATCTTAATTATAAAATATTTAATATTTTAATTAATAAATAAATAATAAGTAGACTACTTGAAAATGTTCTTAGCACGAAACCGGTTGTAGGTTATAGTCTAAATAAACAGTGGAATAAAAAAAAAAAAATTTAATGGAATTCATCAAGAACTAGCGATCAAAAAATTAAATATAAAAATATACATATTTAACACACGAGCTTTTATCATAATTAAGACTTTTTACATTTTTGTCTGCCTTGTGGAACACATTGTTATATTGCATAAAACATCATTCTGTTTACTATCGATTATTATTATTATTATTGTTTTCGGATTCGATTTTACGATTTAAACTTATATTTTATGATTTTCCATTTTTCGATAACTCCGACGAATGTTAATATCGAGTTTCCCTTCGATGCGCTCTTTCGCCAATTTTATGGATTATGGGAATGTGATTTTTTACGACGGCATATTATTATAACGACAGCCCAGGTTTGAATTATGACGAATGATTATGACTGATGGATCAATTAGAGATATGGAGTAATAGTCTGTGAATACGAGGCAGACTGATCTATAGATATTATATATCTATGATAATTATTCTCCAACCCGATATAGACATCATTTTTTTACACGATTGTGAATGACATACAACACAAAATTTGATTATTTTAGACGTACGCAATAAAAATAAATAAAACACGATGGTTTCTTTGAGTTCTGTAATAGTGAACTCATTTTGGATAGCGATTTTTCTCTTTCTCCTGGATTTATTTTCCATTTTTCATCAGTTATAGAAAAAAAAAACACTTTTAAACAGGGTTCATACTATCTAATTGTTGTTACATGCTATGGTATCCTTTTACAGAAAAATAAATCAGCCATTATAGCCTTTATAAATTAGGCTGTCACTGCTTCTGTTGCTGCAGCTTCACTGGCTACAAGTGTTTACTATATTATATTGGTAATAAATAGTAAAACATCTAGTTTTTTTTCGAGGTGTGGGTATATCAGGTTATTTTAACTGAGTTTGCACTCCTACTTAATGTCTTTACCATTTTGATATCAATACATTTATTTATTATTTTTTGAGTATTTATTTATCGTAATAATTTATCTTTTACAATCAATGATTAACAGATCGAAAGTATTTCGTAAAAATATATCAGTAATACAGACATGGGTATCCAAGCAGACTTCTTCAAGTGTAAATCGAGGGTACTAGAGCTGAAATATCTTGTCGGGGAATTCCGAAAAAGATAATTCGAAAGATAAGTATACAATTTTATTTTGGTCGTCTGCTCTTTTCTAATCCGGCATTAAATACACGGATTAAATAATTATCTCCGGGACAGCGAGGATCGAAGGAGACATTTTGAATGTCTCCATTTTCTTGCTAAATTTCCCCACATGTACCTACCTAGTGGACAGTTGGGACGTATCGTTGGACACATAACGGTGGCCAGTTTCAGATAAATTCATCAAGGTCCGTTCTTGCTAACCATTTTGTCTGGATTTGATCCACGCCTCAATCTCCTCCCATTCGATGTCCGACGCCAGACTCCAAATTATATTAAGCTTTCAATCGGATTCTGTTTGACACACACTACACGTTTTCCTTTGAATCATTTTAAATGTTCTTTTAATTGAAATCAACAATGTATATATCTACAACTAGAACAACAGTACAACACACTCCGCATTTTATTGCACTACTTTTGTATGTGCCTTCTTCTAATGAATGCCTATAATTTTATTTTATATGATATCTGAAAAGAAACCCACAGTGCTTAAGACCTGACATCGGCTGGTATACGTGATTACTTTATGCGTTTGCGCAACGTTCACCGATAATGCCTTTTTATTGAGTTGTTTATCAATGGAATTTTTTTAAAGTTCTACATATTTTTTTCATAGACTTTTTTGTTCTTGAAAATAAGCTGTTTTCACCATTGCCACTGTGAAATGACGAAAAAAGTTTTTAGTAACGCACTCTATTGAGAAATTAGTTCCAACCAATTCCTATACATGGAGGTAACAATGCAACTAGAAAAGTATTCGATATATGTACATTAAAATATTATCAAGCCATGTTCCTGTTATTGTGTTAGGTAGAGAGAATATTTAAAATGATTATTTTTGTTATTCAATAGCGATATATAACTTATCAAGTAAAAAAAAATGTTTACAGATTGAAATTATTTCAATTATTTTAAAAGTTGTGATGTTTTGAAATCTGCATAAAAACTGCTCTCCTGCACATTCATTGAAATGTGACTCCCGTGGTTTATCCTCGAAGGTACAGAATTAAACATCATTTATGCAGTTTCTTTGCTATTTACTGAACTGGGAAAATAATAATTTAAGAACAAGAAGTGTTAAAAAAAAACTTTTTTCCTATTTGAATATTGATGAGCAGATGCAAGACCAAGACCCACACTCACGTTCTTGGTCTTGATCTTTCATACCCAGTCATGTTATTGCAAGTCTTGTAGGTCTTTCAGTTTTTCAAAAATGTTTTTATTTTTCTGTTAAAATTCAACAATTACAATGAAATATAACAAAAAAACACCACTTTATAGTGCAATATCGATCGTAGGTAGTTCATTAAAAATAAATATGTTTATAAAATTTGCGAGATAGCAAGACTCTTGAATTTAGTTTTGCAAGGATTTTGGCATGCAAAGCCTGGTCTTGTTCTTGCATCCCCTGGTCTTGCAGCGACACATGCGGCCTCGGTCTTGGTCTTGCAAGTCTCGCAATACTAAGACTGCAAGACTTTTGCACATCACTATTTGACAAACGGAATCCTGATACTTGAATCAGTGATGCTCTAAAAAAGTATATCGTATTCAATAATAAGATTTTTTTAATCATAAAACAACTTGTTTCACCAACTTATAAAAATAAAACTAGAGAAAAAATGCGTTTTTTCCCACAAAAACACTTATTGATACATTTAAGATAGAGGATATTTATAAAAAAAGTCACATTCACAAATTTTTTAATTTTTTTTTTGCCTTATTTGAAAATAAATTATATGTTATTATGATTCCGAAATGATTTTGAAATCCCTAAATAAAACACAAGACAAATGCAAAACAATGATATATTTATCTCTACATTATTTATTTGGTAGAATTCTATTTATGTATTCAATTAAAAATAAAACAACGTTTTTGATTCCAAATACAAAATATAAAAGCTATCGAAATATAAATAGTCGAAAGCTATATCGCATTGTTATATGAAGACTATGAAGATACCTTAACAAGGCGAAATAGCTAAAGAGGTAAAAATAATATATTGAAAATAGAATCAAAAACCTATTGTTTTATTTTTAATTGAATATAAAATAATTACAATTTTTTTTATTTTGGTAAAATGTTCAATTGCCTCCCAAATGAATTTAAACAGACAAAATATTTAAAAAATTCAAACAAAAATTAAAAATGCATTTAACAATACAAAATTGTGTATGGTTAATTATTTTTTTTTTCATCTTCCTGCTTTCTCTTTTATTTGTTTTAAAATGTTTGTTTGTTAATGTTTTCTTATCAAGTAATTTCCTCATTAAGCACAAGATTTAATTTTTTATGAGGTTATGCAAATCATATGTCTTGTAAATTAATGTTTGTAAATAATAATAAAAATTTTCTAACCCTCGTCAAACAACGTTATTTCCGCATTTTTAAGGACGAAAATCTGTTATTTATATAAAAAAAGTATCGGGCTATATCACTCAATATCGGGTGGAACGCCAAAAATTAAATAAAAAAATATAAATATCATACGTACCTACCCCTTAACCAAATTTATGCAACTTTCCAATTTTTATTTTAATTATTTCTCAAATCAGTTCTGGTCCAAATCATGATTTATCTCACTATGAACTATTAGTTTTACACGAACTTTATTTCTGATTGTACCAAATCATAATTTATCTCACTATGAAATGAGTTTAAAACGAACTCCAAGAAAAAAAGTGTACCTAATGATGTTTTTACGCAACCGCCTTCTAATGTGTTGTTTATTCAATTTCATATAACATGTTTTTTGCTCTTTAGAACCTTAATTCTGTCAATGATGAAAGATATTTATCCTTTTTTCTGTTATATGCTAATTTTATTGGGTTAAATTTTGCTTTAAGCGACACCCAAATAAAAGTGAATTTGGCCAAAAGAAAAGAAATATTTCATCTCTTCGCCTAATTTCATTTCCTTTTCATTTTCTGTTTTGGTGTAAGAAATATAAATAAGTTTTTACTGCCTTCAACCCTATAAATTGCTCATAAAACAATGAGAGAATGAATTGTTTTTTCACATCATCGACAAACGATTGTTTTTTACTTTGTGGTATCATTTTGAAATAATTAAATGAAATAAAACACAACTTTGTGTACACCACTACAATTATAATTTTTATTCAAATGAATAAAAAATCCCTCTACATGTTACGAGAACAAAGTTCCCTTCCTCAGGAGGATACAAAGTATACTTTGTATCCTCCTGAGGAAGGGAACTTTGTTCTCGTAACATGTAGAGGGATTTTTTATTCATTTGAATAAAAATTATAATTGTAGTGGTGTACACAAAGAATTGTTTTTTGTTTGTTAACAAATTCATGTCATAAATCCATACGTGTTGTATTCACTTTTGATTTTACATGTGTATACAAGTCTGCGTTCAGATAGAACACTCAACGTTATACTGGTTGTGTTATTATGTATATGCCGAAACTATGTTATGTACTTTTAATCTCAGATGGTTGACTGGAAGAAATTGCCTCCAGGCAATAAGTCCGCCATTTGTACTATGTAATTTTATGTATGTATAAAGAAGTGTTATATAAATATAAATAAATAAATAAACGTTGACGGCGGTACTAATAACGAAAAAGTAGCGAGGTTGAACCATGGAATAGAGTGACTAAAACCTAACGGCCAAAAATCTTACTAATAACCAAGTTTTAAAACTTCTATTTTATTCCATGGTTTATATCACCATGGTAACGCTAAACCATCCGGTCCCCTAGTTTAGTTTGGTTTAGTGGTGGAATAGCAATAGTGAATTCGTGAGCTGTCAAAAGTCAAATAGATCGCGCGTATTGTATTTTGTCATTTTTAAAGAAATACTTTTTTTAATTATGGACAACAATCTGTTTGATTATAGAATCGGCGATTTTGAAAGATCGTTTCAAGAAATTGAACAGGTGGAAAGTTTTTTGATGACGCAAAATTTATAAGGTGTGTTCATAGGTGCGTTGTAATCCGTTTGTTGATTACGACGACATTAATTTTAGAAGAAAGTACAGATTCCAGAAGTTTTTGATTTTATCATTATTTTTGTGTTGTGATTTATTGTTAATTTTAGTTGTGACATTAATATTATTATTGTTGTGTTTTGGGGTTATTTTCGCTATGGTATTATTAATATTATTATTGTATTGTTTGTCATATAAAATGTTCTTCCAGGTACTAGGCAAACGAAAAAAATATTATTACTAACGAACACGACAGCAGGTGGGCGTGTCACAAGGAGCCAATCACGTCGCGCTAACAATATTTGACATAAGCGGCCATCTTGTACGCTACGAGTCACTTGACGTAATGAACGAAATGGCAGAGAGTTTTGCAAATAAAATATAATAGGCTAAAAAAAGAAAAGATGTATTGCATTAAAAAAATCTGCTAATGGTCAGTTGAAAATAGTTGGCTTTGATAAAAAATATTTTTGTCAAACGAAACATCAATATGGTATGACTTTACAAGTATATTTACTATGTTATGATCTGTTTTTTTGTATTAATGTCAATATTATGTGGTTAATTTGCCATGGGAAACTGCCTTTTTGCCATTACATATATAAATGAGTATTTCACTTTACAGGTGCATGGCGAGTGAAAATGCCAATTAGGTAAATGCATATATATGAATGATTCGAGATTATTTTAACCCTCTCTATAAAGGGCGTACACTCGAGTTTTTTTTAATTTACCATTAAATTAAGGGTTAATTTGCTCTAGTATGTTTAATTAAGTCTAATACTTGTATGTATAGAAAATTCCACGATATTTCTTGTTATGCGCGAATGGCCCATGGTATAATATTGGTACAGTCAGCGACATCAGCTGAGATCTTTAATTTATTTATTTCATTGTAAAAATATATATGCATGCAATTATTGTACAATACAACAAACTGTGATATGACGTGATTTTTACGGACTTCAAAACTTTTAACCAAACAATGTGTACCATGCGCCATGCCTATGCACGTGTAAATAATAATATACAAAATATAGTAAATCAATCGTGTACCCCATTAACACATACAAATTTTGCACAACACTACTACACGTACAATGGGCTTCTTCTCTGCGTGCCGTATCAGGTCCCCCCGACGTTGGCGATCACTCTGGAGAATGCCTCTCTGTCCTGCGCCATTCGGACTAGCTCTCCTACCTGCGTTATTCCAGTCCACTGCCGGATATTGCGCAGCCAAGACATCTGCCTTCTCCCTACTCCACGACGACCCTCAATCTTGCCTTGTATTATCAATGTACAATGGGCTGGTGTGGTTCAATCAACTCGAAACAGATTTGGGACTGGCAACTGAATTAAAGTAATTAAAAAATACATAAATATTTACGGATTTGTAAATTACATTTACTTCGTATTGTATAATTACTCATTCTGTAGATATATATTTTTTTTGTTTTTAAATGTCTCCTTTACACACGAGTGCTTCTAATCTAGTAAAGAGCAATATGTTTTTTTAATGTGAGTCTTTTTCTGTATTTTATGATTGTGTTTTTTATGTGTCATATTATTTTAATAAAATAAATTTATTTAGAGGACAACATACAGCGTATAATAAATTATATAAAATGAAGACGATTTGAGTAAATATTAGAGCCAATGACAGGTTGTCACTAGAGTTATTGTTGTATATTAATAATTGTTGTATATTATAAGCTAGGAATAGCTACATAATTATTATGGTGAGATATTGTGTGAATGATGTGTGAAATTGTATATATATATATATATATATATATATATATATATATATATATATATATATATATATATATATATATATATATATATATATATATATATATATATATATATATATATATATATATATATATATATATATATATATATATATATATATATATATATATATATATATATATATATATATATATATATATATATATATATATATATATATATATATATATATATATATATATATATATATATATATATATATATATATATATATATATATATATATATATATATATATATATATATATATATATATATATATATATATATATATATATATATATATGTATATATATATATATATATATATATATATATATATATATATATATATATATATATATATATATATATATATATATATATATATATATATATATATATATATATATATATATATATATATATATATATATATATATATATATATATATATATATATATATATATATATATATATATATATATATATATATATATATATATATATATATATATATATATATATATATATAAATGTGTGCAGTATGTATATTAAGTGTTGAGTAAGATTATGAGAATGAAATTTTAAGTCTGATGTATTTTTCAAATGTGGGGGCGCTTAGTAAGAATATGTAGAACTCTTGGAAATGCCTTTTGTATGTATTACAGATTCTGTAGATTGTTGCATGTTGAGCGTAGTTAGCTGCTACATGGTTAGGTTAGGTTAGGTTACGTTATAAAATAACAAGTGTTTGAGAGAGATACATATTTTATTAAGTATTATACATATTATTTGATGAGTTTATTTAATTTGCTTTCAAATGTTTCCACAGAATCATGCCATCGATCTAAATTTGCTTTCAAATGTTTCCACAGAATCATGCCATCGATCTAAATAATTCGAAATAATTCATTGCTGCATTGGTATTACATTTTTGTATATGTATAAAAATAGAGAAGTAGGTACCTATAGTAAAATATTTAAAGTAAGTACATATTATGTTTATGCTATGTAAATTGTAAAGCTGGAATTATTCGAAAAGATACTCCTGAAATATTATAAAACAAAAGAAGACCGTATTTATTGTAACCGAGAATATTTCCCAAGTAGGTACGTCATATATCTCATTTTCACAATAATTCTAGGAAAGCGGCGTAGGACAGGGACGGCTGCAGAAGGATTCTGGAGGAGGCCAGGGCCCACACAGGTCTGTGGTGCCAATGATGATGATGATGATGATACTGGAAAACAGAAATTATCATCCCACGCCAGCTCTTCAGAACACTTCAGTGATGGTAAAATAAACCTAATTACTTCAACTGAAAGTTATAATTAAATAAAATAATATACCTGTATTTAAATTAATAAAGGTTATCAAAACGAATTTAAATATACAAAAAGCTTTAGATAGATACAGCTAGCGTCTTCATAGAATATAATAATTAACATATCAAAATATCATAATAATTAAAATATCATAAAATACGGTTTCAGAGAGAATATGAATACAAGTGACGCCATATTGGCAGTAACTGATTATGTTACCAATTATACTGATAATGGATTCAAGTGCCTTGCTGTGTTGTCTTGATCTTGCTAAGGCATTTGTTACTGTTTCACACAATAGATTACTCGATAAATTGTCGCCTTTTGGTTTTGTAGGCGTGACTCATGATTGGTTTAAAAGTTACATTTCTGAAAGATCACAGATGGTCTCGCTTAAGGGTTTCAAAAGTACACAGAAATCTATTGCCTATGGGGTTCCTCAAGGAAGTGTTCTTGAGCATATTGGAGGGCCAAGTTATAGCTTTTGTGTTCAAGACACTTTTATGGCAGAATACTTTTAAGCTAGCCGAAGTCGGCTTAAGAACTGTTAAAAAATGGCTTGATCGTAACTTACTATCCTTGAATGTTTCTAAAACTAAGTTCTTAACTTTTAGTGCCACGGAGGCTGGTCAACCCAAAACAAATCCCGAACTTAAACATTGACTTCATAGCTGTCACTCATTTGATCTTTGTAAGTGCACATGTCTTGACGAACACTATAAAGTACCTGGGAGTTATAATAGACAATAAACTCTACTGGCGAGATCATATTCATGATCTTTCTAATAGGATAAGAAGGTTGGGCCACCTATATAAGACCCATCGAAATATTTTGGACAGATCAACTATTAAAACTGTGTATTATTCCCTTACACAATCAGTTTTATCATATGGAATTATAGGATGGGGAGGATGTGTTAAATCAAACATGGATCCGCTTAAAAAGACACAAAAATGTTTACTGCGTATTAAACATAACTTTACACAACATATCCCAACAAACAAAAACCACTAGACATGCGAATAACATTAACTATACTGTGATAATTATGAAGACCTTATTTGGACAAAGACAGTTTTAATTTATTGCCCCACGTATATTTAATAAACTAGAGTACTAGACAAAGAAAACACCACATAACAATTCCTTAAAAATTCTTACAAAAAAATGGATGATTTCTTCGGGCAGGCTCTATGCTGAGGGGATAGTCTACCATTAACATCTGACTTATTTACTTTTACTTTTATTTCCTATATTTCATTTTTTTAAATTAATTTATTTCATTTAATCTAAAACTTTACTTCTAAATCTTTTGTAATCTTTTTTTAACTACTTGAATGTAACATTTGTGCACCTTATATAATATATAATATTATTATGTATCCTCTATGTGTAAATAATTTGTACACCCTATAGTGTAAAAGTTACAGCCCCAGAACAGGTCTTGCCTAGTGGGGCGTTACTTATTTAACCTAAATATGTAAACATGTATTGACAATAAATAAATAAATAATTTAATTAAATAAATATAAATAATTGTATTGGTCTGTACACAGTGTAGTGTATACAAGGGAACAATGCAGTATTTCAGGCGCGAAATATTATCGTCTTCCACTTGACATTTTGTATGTAGGTAGGTACATGACTCTCACGTTTGGTATGCCGCGTGTGAGGGTTTAAAAGCTGTTCCAAGCATGGCTGAGTTCAACTTGGCTGGGGTGTAGAATGAGTGACAACGTACATATTACATACATATGTACATACGTACACTTCAAATTGCCGTGTTGTAACGGGCAACTTACATATTATGTATATTACGTCAGGGTATATGTAATGTTTTGTAATTAAGATATACATTAAAACACATTTATTTATACGTTTATGGCTTTTAATTATTTGTTTCCATATTCAAAATAAATAAAAAAACAGAAAAAAATATTTAGATTTCGCCTAGAAGTGTACATTTTACAATTCATATTATATTCTATATAATACCTATAAAATGTTTAAAAATCCCGGGTGCAGTTCCTGATGGGGTCACATACTTTCTATTGTAATTTCAATGGTTTGGTAAGTCGATCAGCATTAACTTTTTAATGTTTTTTCTTTTCAATGTTTTTTTTTTGAACAACACTAAAATTTTATTTATTTGTTTATTACACTTAATTATACAATGTCAACTAGTAGATTACTAATGCTAGTACGGCTTTCACAGGAGAGATCAGTTGAAAAATCTAGAACAGACCTAGATCAGTGGAGAGTTGGATGAAGAGAAGAAGAAGAAGAACTCGACTCCCGACGAGCAGCGTCAGAATGATCAGAACAAAGAAGTCATCGACAGAACTATTCTAACGGTGTTTCGGTGATATCGGTGAATGGGAACCGCGTATTCATTCATACCATCGCGGCATGTCCCACAATGTGAGGTAACTAGCGGCAGGTGTACGGGTGTGAATAGCAAAAAAAGGGAGCAAACACGTGCGTGTATACCCACACACCAGTCTCGTCTCTAAAAAAAGCCATTACATTCAGAATAATGTCTCAAAGTATGTCCTTGTTAAAAAAGTACATATACATCTTCCTACATTAAATTAAATTAAGCATAAATGCTTGTGCTATAGGTGAACGAAATCGTTCTAGGCAGGATTCGAACTCCCGACCACTGGGTTTCAAACCCAGCGCGCTAACCGCTTTGCCATCGACCCATCATTGCTGAACTATGTGAGATGATATTGCTGTCTGTTGTTATTATTTTCGATTACTTGGGTCTTACGGGACACTACGAGAAAACAATTATATAAAATAATGGAAGCACTATTCATCACAGCTAAAAATAAAATAAAATTATATATACTATTGTATTCGTAGTCAGCTTAGAAAAAATAAATTAGAAATGAATTATGTATTTCAATTAAAAATATTGGTTGTTTAATTATTTTTTTTTACATATTTATTTATTAAAGTAATCAAATGTATTACAAAGCTTTAAAATATAGGTATATAATAATTATATATCTTTGACAATAAAGTTTTCCAATTTAATGCGAGACTGTCGAATGAAATCCCCTTCGAGATAAGTTTATGTTGGATTATCTGTAGCGAAATGTTGCTATCACTAAAGCAAAGAAATCTAAACTATGAAAACCAAATTTCTTAAGTCTCGTCACATAATTGTTCCGAAGGGTTGGACATCAATGTTTGACTTGAAAAATAAAATATTACTTTTTTGATTAGTACAGTAAACAGTTTTCTGATAAGTTTTGAAACCGTCTATGTTTGAGTTACTCAACCGTGTTTGTATTTTTTAAAATACTTTATTTTTACTGTGATTTGTTTCAAGTGATTATAGAAGGAAGCTCTATTTCATTTGAGTGGGAAGCTCTCCTTCAGACACAATTATAATTGCATCCATTAAAATTTCAAACATAAAATGACCCATTTCAAATAAAATTAATAAAAAAAAAAATTCCAAAAAAAATATTTAATCATTAGGTAAAGCAAATTTAACCACCCTATTGAAAGATGATAATAAGAACTCTCAAGGTTCAAGGAAGTGTTACTTAATTATTTAGATTGTGTTCTTTTTCTTCTCCAAGCGTCGCGGTCGGCTATTACTCTGGAATAGGCTTCTCTGTCCAGAGCTATCCGGAACAATCCTCCAATCTATGTATTCCAGTCCCTATCCTGTTGTAAATACGTGCAAATATACTAATTTATTAATTTTGTTTTATTTATTTATTTATTGTTTTGTTTATTATTATTAATTCATTATTAAATACATCTATTAATCAATACATTAATTAATTCATTCATTTATGTATTTTTTTATTTATTGATTTATTTATGTATTTAGCTATTTATTTATTTATCTATTTTTATTTATTTATGTATGTATCTCTTTTTTCGTATATTTTTTTGTTTATTTTTATTTATTATACTTTATTTTTGGAAACAAAATAGCCATTGCATATTTTACATTAATAAAAAAAAAATAAAGAAAGTAAGCCAATTAAGTACATTGCTCCATGTTTATTTATTAATATATAAATTTATTATTTGTTTTATTTATTCATTTACTTATTTTTTTTCTTTATTTATTAATTATTTTTTTTATTAATTTATTGATTAAACAAATAATTAGTTACTTTAATTTATTATTTTTATTTATTTAATACTGAATTAATTTATCGATTATTTTTTTATTAATTAATTTATTTCTTTATATTTATTTATTTTTTGATTTGTTTTTTTTTATTTGATTATTTATTTACTTGTTTGTTTATTTATTTATCTATTCATTCATTCATTTATTTATTTACTTATTATTTTTTTTATAATTTTTTTATTTATTTCTTGATTTCCTCATCATTCAAGATAACAAATATTTAAATGCATAACAGTTGTAACAATCCTAATAAAGTGCACCTCCAACACAGAATTGAAGAGAGTAGGTACCTGAAGACTCATCGGATTGGAGGAAGGGATGCATCGCTTTGCTTCCAACCAAAATCCTCAAGATTCAAAGAAGGACCTTATATTTCTAAGTCAAACATCGTACTACACAGTTAAAGGGCTCATTCTTTTTATATTCTTGTTTATATAAAACATGTTTCTTTATTTCATGTAAATCGTACATCAGAATCTATTGGGTTCTTCTACACACCGCATCGTAAAAGAAGTACCTATACTATTTGTACGACAAATACTTATAAACAGAATGACCTATTGGGTGTATGATTGGGCAATATACAACATATTCCTTGCGGAAATATGTATTTCGTTGGCACAGAATCCAATTATGTGAGTTTCTGTTGATAAATTGTGGTTATTCATTGGACCCAGGGAAGCATTTTCATAAATCGATATTTCTTGTATAAGATGTAAGTAGATATACCTATATGTAGGGTTGCCATAAAAAAAAATTCCAGTACTTCAATACGGGAAGTTTGAACAGTATCGATTCCAAAGTGCATCAATACATGCGAAGTCGAAATGCAGCGTTTCAATTTCTCCATAGCACTATGTATGTACCTACAGTGAAAGACAAACCACGCATTTATTTAATATTAACATATTCACATAAAACTTTTTATTTTTCCATTATAAGAGTGTAAATGTGGATGAAGAGCTCGCCAAGCAAAACAATGAGACTGATGTCGTCACCTGTGCACAAACCTGTACTTGTAATGGGATCATAATATAGGTACTCTGATATGAATCAACCATTAAAATCCGTTGAGTAGTGTATTGCATATCACGTTTGCCTGAACCTTAGCAACCATATTGTATAAAACTGACACCCGCATTCTATAAGGTAATTGTTGACCTCTGCATTCTTGAAAAGTCTTTTTGTTGTTAAATGAGTGTCAAATAATCATGATACAACAAAAACTCACAGGCCAAAATTAGATATACCTAATAAAGAATACCACGAATATGACACAAGAAACCAAGAAGATATTATTATTATATCAAAGCAAAATTATCTATTGTATAATGGACTTAAGTAATACAAAAGCATGCCGAGGGACATAAAAGAGGAAAAAAAATGGTCTTTTAAAAAAAAAATATCTACTTATATTATTTTTTAATTGAATTTTTATTTATTTATTATTTTTATAACTATCCCTGGCTAGTGATAAATTTATACAAATAAATAAATTAAATGAATAAAACACGTGCAAGAATCCCATGTCTTCAATTATCTCTAATGGTCTCCAATTCTGCGTTAAATCGGAGCTATGTAGCAGCTTCTTAAATCGGCGCTTGCGCAGTGTGAATGTACACTCCGCTAGCATCGCAGCGTTCGTGGATCAACGCGCAACAGTATAGCCAATTCATTCGTATGGCTTCTTTACTAACATCGGTCGGTATTTTTTGTTATTTTTTTTTGTATTTTTCTTATCATATTATTATAATATGATATTAAAAGTATAGATAAAAAGCAACATCGTAAATCCATTTTTTAATCAGCAATCAATCTAACCTTCTTTGTTAAATTCATTTAAAGGTTAATATTTATTTGAACAGTGTACACGCACACGGCACTATTTTCCAATAATCTGAAAGTATGAAGTTATTTAATATATTCATTTTTGAAGCAAACAATTAACCTTTAGATAGTGGTGACCCCGACGTGATAGCTGCTACATAGCTCCGATTTAAGAGGCTGCTACAGTCTTGAAAAGACTTCCAAGAGATGGAAGGATAGTTGGATTTCGGCATCTCAGGAGGCATAGTATTTGAATCACAGTCTATTAAATGAAGAAGAAGACTCTAACCTCTGCCAAGGCCACCGAAGTTCATGTTCGCATTATGAACATACGCATTTCCGTATTTTGTCGAAATTTTCCAAACACAGAACATGTGACATTATGGTACTCGATGGTCAAATACGGTGAAAACTTCAACTTCATTATAAAAATTAATTAATTACTTCAACTTATTAATTATACCTACTGGTTAGAGGTTACTGTGGACTATTTGTGCAGAGTTTGCTGCGAGTTCATATCAGAAGAATTGTTTTTCTATATACCGAATAATTAAAATAATGATTA
The DNA here is from genome assembly GCA_963576475.1 of Molanna angustata. Lineage (NCBI taxonomy): Eukaryota > Metazoa > Arthropoda > Insecta > Trichoptera > Molannidae > Molanna > Molanna angustata. The sequence goes on along the minus strand of OY754968.1, from coordinate 37,516,892 downwards.
CTGTTTGTTCCATATGTATGGGACGTTTGGTAACCCTAGTTTTATTGTACGTATAGAAAGAGCGCAGGTTGGTTTAGCGCCAGGTCAATTTGTCAATGTCCCGAAAGAAAATTGAAACAAAAGTGAACAAATTGGGACTTACAACTTTGGTACAAATATCATTAGTTTGCAAATTGAAACAGAGGTAGATACGTTCAATTCTATATTCATTGTGGAAATATGTACGAGTATTTAAAGACCATGAAGGCTGATAATTTTTATACCTTCGTTTATATCAAGAGAATGATTTTCATCATTTAAATGATTTGCAAACTCAGAATAGTTATCGCTATGAAGGCATCTTAAGGTATCCTGAAAAAGAGAACATGGTTTTCGAAACATGTAGACATTCGCCAATATAGTGGTTTATACAAAGTAAATATGTAATGATTAAAATAATATGTGTTTAAGATAACATTAAAAGGTATTTAATAAAGTATAATTTAGCCTTTTACGCAACAGTTTATGGAAAAATATTAAGAAAACCAAAATGATGATTTTTAGCCGTGATAGCCATCCAAATACAAATCTTCAACTTAAGGGTGTTAGTATCAAAAGGGTAAAACAATTTTTGGGTAGTATAATAAATTACTGAGGCACTGAAGTAAAATGCAGAATAGAAGCGGCCCGATCGGCATTTTACAAAATGAAAAATCTCCTCCTCGGCGACAATATCAACTTACATAAAGATGAGACAAAGGATGGTTAAGTGTTATGTTTGGTCCGTGTTGCTTTATAGGGTGGAGGCTTGGACTCTCAAAGTTAATATTATAAACCGCCTTGAAGCATTTGAAATGTGGATCCACCGCAGAATGCTAAGAATATCGTGGACTGACATGGTCAATAACACTGAAGTACTACGTAGAGCCAACACCAAAAAAGGATTATTCACCAATGTTAAGCTCTTTAAAGTGTTGTATTTCGGCCATATTCTCAGAGGTGAAAAGTATGCCATCCTTCAGCTCGTCATGAAGGGGAAGATTAAGGGTCGTAGAGGGGTCGGAAGAAGGCAGCTTTCCTGGCCGGTATTAGAACTGTGATGGAGCTGTTTCGAACTGCATAGTACATATATTGAAACAAATAAAACATTAACAATAAAAAAACGGAGAGGACAGGAGATCCCTTTTATGAATTTGTTATAATTAGTTCATAGGATTTTTCATGTAGCTATTCCATTTTTTATTAGTTAGAACAACCTTTTCAAGGCCATCTAAAAATATGATTGAAATTCGTAGAATTATTTATATTTTTTGTTTTTACCTATATAATCATAATATTTTTTTTTTGCAAAACGACATTGCGAATTGTAAATTTATTAATAACAACAATGTTAATTATTATTATGATAATCTGTCGTCAAAACGACATCTGTTGACTAAACTAACAAAGTTTCATGGAAAAACCTGTTGCAAAGCCATCCACACTTTGAGCATTCAACTTTAACTTAGTTGATCCCGATCCATGACAAACTTTTAATGAAGGTATGTACCTATTATAATATCTTCTATATAAAGTCTTACTAATAACCTCTATCGATTCGTGTTTGTTATTGTGAATATTGAAACTACAAATATCATTCATTATTACTTTAATCATTATTATCATTCATTAGACTTTAACGTACTTACTACAACACAACTCATTAAACACATTCTTATTAACTTTAAAAATGATAAGAAAAACCATATCACTGCTCAACATTCTCACGATACAAGACACAGACATCAACTAATCACTTCGAAGACAATCACTACATACGGACAAAGACACTATCAATACTCCAAAGATCCTAAATTTAGTTGCAAAAGATAAAAAGAACATACATTTAATAGAATATACAAGACTTAAACATACAATACAAACATGGTTATATAACAAAGGGATCAACTATTGTCAGCAAATTCTCAATTCATAACAACATACACGACAAAACTACTAACATAGGACTCAATAAGTGGACCATGGGCTACGCAATCATTCTATAAAACAGCTTACAATGACTTAGTAATTAGTATTATGTAACTAGTCTACCACCTCGGAACAGGCCTGGCCTAGTGAGGTGGTACAAACCAACCCAATGTATTTGTTTTGTTGCTTATATAATTGTCAATACTGACGGTGTTTAATGTGTAGAACTCCATTATACTAGGTATTTTATAATCAAACCAAAATGATTATGGTTGTACATGTTTATTTTCCTTTTAATAGGACGACCATTTCGGCTGACTATATAGGCCCTTATCAACTGACCAGTTGTTATCAATTGGCCCTTGGCCCTTATCAACTGTATGTGTGTGTGTGTGTGTGTGTGTGTGTGTGTGTGTGTGTGTGTGTGTGTGTGTGTGTGTGCGTGTACCCTAAGACATTTGTCTTTCCATAGAAATTTATGTGAATCATAGATTTTTATTATAATATACCTAGATGTAGTACTCTGTGCAAAAAGTGAGTCATGGAATATCGCGAGTTTGACGTTTTGGTTGGCAACATATTTCAGTTTTCCTTACATTTCAATACATCCTAGATAAATGTTATCTAAATTATTAATAATTGAAATGTTTTTTAGACAAATAAATCCGAAAATAATTCACATAAGTCGTTATTTTCTATAGAAAAACGATGTGGTCTGGAACCAAAAGGTCAAAAATACCCCCTGAAAAATGACACATTCAATTCATATAAAATTTGTTAACTACGACATCTAGTGTATTATATGAAAACCTATGATGTGAATTTCACACAAAGACAAAGACAGTCAGAATCATGGTTTCAAAATGGTAATATTATGTAATTGCAGGGAGACCGTAGGCTTCGAATACTTTTTTTGAGTAACATGGATATATTACGACGTTCGAGAACGAGGTCGAGCTTTCCAAAAGTGCCCAACTTACACCGATTATTCTTATACAAATTATATCATTATGGAGTTCAATCAATTAGTGCCAGTTTCTAACTTTACAATGATATATTTTTTTGTTTTTAGATCATCAAAACAAAACAAAAGAAGCTTCGTAAAGTCATCCAAATGATCTCAAAGATCTCTCCAAGTGGACTTTGAATCACTCTTTTATTGTAAAGTCGGTAATAAAATGAGAATCAAATGAATTATCAAGGGGTTTGATCTGAATATTTTCAAGGATTGTCTAATACGGCCAAAGTTACGGAGCTATTTCGCTTTTAATAATATGAAACTTAAGACAGAGATAACGATTTTCTCAAGTCGTCGGAAGAAACACTTGCCATTAAAAAATTCCCAAATACATAATAACTCACAACTCTTACAACTTTTCTCAAGAGCAGCAAACTAATTCTTTTGAGTGTTTCGTTGTAAACACTAAGTCAGGTGTACCTTTATATTGCCCGAGTATCTTCACAGTAGGTACACATTACCAGCAGTGGCTAAACTTTTTTTATTCTGCTAAGAGTTTGTTCTATATCAAGATATTTTTTTAATTGAGAAATTTATTTGCTGGCGAACACAAAATCTATACAACATTGAGCGCAATTGAAAATATAACGTTTGATTGCGACGATTATCTACTCATATAACTTAATTTTAATGCAATTTTATAACTACTCCATTCTTCGGCTTTCGAAGGTAGAAACAATACTCGCATTATAGATAGTGACGTCATAAAACAATTATTTTTTGATAGCTCCTCCCTTATTGAATATAGGAATGAAAAAGGTAAGTCTGGCACCTAAGAATGGTTGCGTTTACCAGTGCGCATCCCTTTTCTATAGGTGAAAATTGCAGATTTAAGTATCATTATTTGTGTCTTGGTAAGTCCTTTTTGTGTTTTTTTACCACGAATCTGATTACAATGAAACTTGGCGATTTGTTCAGCGCATACCCAGGAAGATACCTGGAAAAAATTACTTACAGTAAGTTCATATTTCACAAACGGATGAATTTTATAGGTACAAATAACATACAAAGACAAATTATATTGGAATAATGTTAAATCCCCAATTTTCACTCCAAAGAGGATGCGCATTTGTAAACGCAACTGTTCCCAGGTATCAGACTTACCTTATTCATACCTATATTCAATAAGAAAGGAAATATATTATCAAAAAACCAGTCATTAAAAAATGATTAATCGAAAACTTTGCTATCTCTCGGATCTTTCTTAGATTTCTGAATCACGAATATTTCAATAGGTAAATACCTTATTATTTCATAATAATGAGTTGATTTGCCATTATTTTGTTTCTTCTTCGATGGCGCTACAGCCCAAATCGAGCCTTGGCCTCCCTCAGTAAGGGCCTCCAACGTTCCCCGTCATCAGTTGCCGTCCTCCAGTTGGACACCTGGAGAAGCTGTTCTGCATCCCTCCTCACACTATCCTCCCACCTCATTCTTGATATTCCAACCCTCCTTTTTGCACTCCGGTGTTCATATAGAATCCTTCTGGGGACCCGTATTTCCAGCATTCTTTGTACATCTCAGTACAACGAATGCCCGCCCACCTCAGTCTAAGTAACCTTATATGGGTTGATATACACGGGGCCTAATAAATGGGGAACAATTCGTCATTACGCCGAATTCTCCATGATCCATCTTCTTTATTTTGTTTTGCTCAACTTTATTAATTTTAATTAAATTTATCAAACATTCAAAAGCATTAAAATATTTTATTCCCATGTTATTTTCTAAAAGAATTCAATGCTTTTTGGATGAATCGTGTTTCGTATTAGCCGAAAAAACAAATGCATTAGTTTGAAATAGACAAATTTCCTTTTGAGTCGTTGGCACAGCGGGCATCTCGCTGAATCAGTAGGCAAATACACTGGACAAAAAAGAATATTCAACGAAACTTTTTGTTTTGCAGTTCCTGGCCAATGGTTGACGATGGCTTATTTGCTTCAAGTGCCGCTCTATGAAAATATGGTGTTGGTAAATGTGTATGCCAACAATATTTTGTATCTTTCAATTCAGTTTCAGCTCTTGTTTTCAGTGCCAACAAATATTATCCAAATTTAACAAATTTAACGAAAGATGAACTTATACGATAAACATAAACTTTTGGCACGTTTTTGTTTGAAACTCTTTTGTTCATGAAACAAACAGGGAGGCAAGTCTGGTCGACAAGCGGAATCAAAACCATCCATGTTTACCCATAGGTACTAACTACTTACTTCCGATGACCACACAACTCCGGTAGAGCTTTAGCCTCCTGAACAATAGCTTTCCATGCCTTCCTGTCAGCTGCAGTGGACTCCCAGTCATCTCAAGCATTCAGCACGTTCAGATCTCGTGTTACATTGTCCATCAATCGCTGCCTTAGTCTTCCCAGGGGTCTCTTGCCCACAGGGTTATTGTGCAGGAAACGTTTTGTGGCTCTTTCTTCCCCTGATCTGATAACATGTCCAATCCAAGGTCTCCAGGTACCTGCCGCAATTCCTGGTCTTGTTATTTTACGCAGTATCCTGTTTTCATAAGATAATTATATCCATGATATCGATAAACATGGAGGGTTTCGATTCTGCCGGTTGACCAGACTTACCCAGATTATTCTGTGAGCAAAAAATTTTTGAAACTTTATTCATCCATGTATGTATTCATACACCCACCCACAATGTGGTTTATCCAGCGACGTCTCTTCCGTTTTTTTTTTTAAAAAATTGTTTAATAAATATGATTCTAATTTCTGTTGATTTTAATATATACGACAATTTTTTTGGATATGTTTGTAAATCAATAATATAAAATTACTAAAATGTTTTAAGTATTTGTAATAAATCTGTTTTTTTAAAGTAGGTAGATAAATTTAAAGATTGGTTTTGTCATCGTTTGTTATGTTCATACATTGGAATTGTTCATTCATAACGTAAATTAAAAAAAAAATATTTTCAAATAAATTAAAAAAAATAAATAACGTCACGGCATAAAACACAGTATGGGGTAACCAGCTGCAGGCATGTGGATGTACATTGAAAACATTTTGCAAAAATCAAATTAAAAGCAAAAAAAAAAACAAAAGATCGAGTCATATTTTCCTTACTTGATCTTTCTTACTTCAATATGTTCCTCCGTCATAATTAAATAACATATTATGAAAGTTAATTAATCAGTTTAACTTCCATGATATTTTGACTATTATTAATAGTCTTTTTAATATCAAAAGATGCATATATTTTGTTTATATAAAATTTCCATGTCATTTTCTTTTAATGAAAATATATTTTGTAATAATTATGATAAAATTCCAAAGTATAAGCCCAGGAACAGCATAGTCTAGAACTTTCTAAAAATTCCTTTGTAATATAGTACCTATGTAATCCTGACTCAGTATTACTGAGTATTTTTACTCCTCACTAACCCAAGGGGATATAGTGGGGAGTTATGATTTCGCAATTTTTAAGGGTATTTTTTTATTGCAGATTATTAACTAGTATCATGCTGAGATTATATTCTGAAAGTTTCATCACAATGTATCTGTGTGTGTGCTATGTGCTGTGTGCTATGTACGGGGTGTTTATTTTACTTTATCGATTATAGACTAAAGTACTCATTCGATTCTTTTCAAATTTTGCAAATTTGTATACCTGATACTCACTTAGGTCCCATTAGATTTTGTAGGATATCTGAATAGTGCTTCTCAATTTTTTTAACTGTCAAATATTTCAAAATGACCCCAAGCTCAGAAAATTTAAAATATGAAATTTTTTTATTTTCAAATTGGTAAAAAGGCACATCACTTTCATAAAATGGCATTGAAGAGGTATCAAGTTTTTGTAATAAAATATTTAAATAAAAAATAATTTAACAAACTCATTTCACGAAAATGTTGAATATTTTCCATACAAAATTTGAATACTTTATAGAATGTCTCGTTAGTGAGGAGTATAGCCTTGGCCACAACCCACTCGTTTTTTATTATTGTCAAAAGGGTTTGTCGTTTGATTAAATTTTTTTGAGTTACTGTCCTAATATCATCACCATCTGCTCACGGACATCTCTAGATAAAGTACAAGGTGTCTCAAAAAAAGTTTATATTTGTATTCATGTGGAGATCTTAGACGGCTTCTTGGTGTCTGACCTGCAAAACTTTCCTGACTATAACCAAAGAACATGGTTCCAGCAGGACGGAGCAACGTTACACATGTCCAATACATCTCTGCCACGAGTTCGTGAAATTTTTTTCCCAAGCAAATTGATATCCACGAGATTTGACATAAATTAGCCTCCACGCAGTTCTGAGTAAGCCCATAGAGATTTTTTTCCTATGGGGTAATCTTAAATCTAAATTTTACGCTAATAAACCTACTTCCCTGGTGCATTTGAAAGAAAATATTCGTCACGAAATGGTAGCCATCACTGAGTCCACCTGCCGAGCCGTCATAAGTAATTTTTTTTTTTTTTTAATAAAAATGAATATATGTTCTTGTTAAACAAATACATATACATCTTCCTACGTTCCCTAAAATAAGCAAATAAATGCTTGTGCTTAGGTGAACGAAATCGATCGAGGCAGGATTCGAACTCGCGACCACTGGATTACTAGCCCAGCGCGCTAACCGCTCTGCCACCGACCCATTTTACTGTTCGATTAAATGAGTGCTGCGAACGCAAGGGTCTACATTTGGACGATATTATTTTTAAGAAATAAATTCCAAAATTGTGTACTTTAATAATTTTTTTATTTTTTTTATTTTTAATATATTTTATAATACAAATCAATATATAAATTCACTAGTAATAATATTCTTACATATTTTTCCCTGCAGTACCTCATCAAAAAGATTACAATCTTGTGCTTGATGAGGGAAGCACTTATAACAAAATAAAAAGTATCAATACAAAGCAAAGTCAACATAAAAGTAAAAGTAATTAAATCAAAGCATACATGAACAAAAAAAATCAAATAAACATCATAAAAAGGTTGAAAATAAATGAAAAAGAAGAATACTCAAATGAGAAAACATATCAGAATACATATTCAAACCAAAAAAAAAGAAAAACAAGAAAATAATTGAAAAATGAGTAATATAGAATTATAGACTATTCAAATATATCAAAACACATATTCAAAAATAAAAAAAAAAAATACTGGAAATTGAAACAAATCAAAACAATTTTAGTTTATGTTTAAATTTTTAAGTGCAATTTTAGTTTATGTTTAAATTTTTTAAATTCTTTTATCTGCTTTAATTCATTTGGGAGGCAATTGAAAAATTTCATTCCCAAATAAATGTAGTTGTTTTGTAATTGTCCTGTATTACATTTGGGTATTTTAAAATCATTTTGGAATCGCAAAGACTTATTTTTTTCAATTTTTTGTATAACATTATCTTTGAAAATTTGCAAAATAGACACTTTTTTATAAATATTATCTACTTTGGGTACTTTGAACATGTCAAATAGTGTTGTAGTGGGGAAAGTGCGTGTTTTCTTAAGTATAACCTTAATGATTAATTTTTGTACAACTCTAACTTGGTTTAAAATATTGTCATATGCTCCTCCCCAACCAACGATTCCATAAATAAGCAAGGAATGGACCGTCGCATAATAGATGTTTTTTAGGTTTTTTAAATTTAATAACATTTTTTCGATACACGGCTTACTTTTTTTTAAATCGGTCCACTAAATAAAAACTTTATTTTGAGATACCCTGTATTTCTTATCTGAAACTATAAAAGGATTATGTATACTATTAAACAATATACCGTTTATCGAAAAGGAAATCAAAAAGTTGATTTCATTTACCTTTTTGCTGATTATTTCAAAAAAACGCTACAGGTAAAAATATTCCAACTGTCAATTTGTTCAAGTGAACTTTGTTCTCTTAACATATCGACAATGTTTCAAGCCAGGATACGCGAGATTGTATGCAGGGTCTATATTTTTCCAACTTTGAATTCAAAAAACACCAACTTAGAGGCTTCGCAGTATATACGGGAAAACAAAATATCTTAAAATATTTAATAATTTGTATTTATGGGTTTATAGTTTGTTACATATTCTTCAACTATACATACTATCGCTATCGACAGTTGGATCTCATGTGTTACATGGAACTGGTGTTAAAAAATTCTTGAAAATTAGGAGTAGTTTTAAATAATTTTCCTGTCATTTTCTTCTAGAACAGATGTTCCCAAACTTTTTTTTTCATAGACCACTTTCAAAATTTAAATGGTTTTGCTATACCCCCTGCTGCTACATTTTTACCATATTCCCAAAACTTGTCAAAAACGATTCAATGAATTCATGCCCCATACCCTACATTAGGAGTGGTAAAAATAAAATGAAAATTAAAGCATGTTTTAAAAAAAGGAAATTAAAGTTTAATAAACAGGCTATCTGATCCATATACTGGCCCTACTCAATTTTTTTTCAAGCCCGTGGATCAAAAATTTTCTATATTTAATTTTTATATATTATGATTTAATTTGAGGCAGAAATTAAAAAAAATGACTATTTCGAAAACTCTGACTTCTGGTAGAGGGCCAAAAGTATTAGGTAATGAATATTTTTTTAGATTAATAGTATCTAAATAAGAAATTTCAGCAAAATCTTGTCTTCTTCTTCTGTTTATTCTCGGATTCACTCCTGGGACGCGGATGTCCAGCTATCCTTCCATCTCTTTGGCGGTCGTCTAAGGGGTCTGCTGGTTGACGGTATCTCGTCTGCCGCTATTTTCACCACTCTCACTGAATCCGCTCTTTCGACGTGATCTCTACAGTAACGTCTTCTGTTTCTACCCCATCGCACGACATCCTCGGCATCGCAGATCCTCCGAATTTCGGAGTTTCGTACTCTGTCTCGGATGGTTAAACCTGCAATGGGGCGGAGAGTTTTCATATCGGTGGTTCGCAAGAGACTCATTGTTCTCGTGGTGTCGGCTCGGGTTTCGATGCCATATGTCATTATTGGCCTTATGCAGGTCTTATATATCTTCATTTTGCTTTCTTTCAACATGTGTTGGTTTCTCCATACAATAGTTCGCAAGCACCCCGCTACAACGGCAGCCTTATTTGTTTGTTCCCTGACTTCTTCGTAAAGGTCACTGCTGCTTGATATTTCAGGATATTTCAGTGCCCAGGTACTTGAATCGCATAACTTGTTCTATTGTCTTATTTTCGACTACAAGTTTGCAACGTACAGGCTGTTTTGAAGTTACCATGCTCTTTGTTTTTCTTGATGGATTAAATCTAATTATGAAATCTTGTAATTTTCATAATTAGATTTAACTTTTTGATCGTCAGTTCTTGATGGATTTCCATTTAAATTAATTAATATTTTTAATAAATAAAAATAAAAAACTTGTTTAGAATCAATTCCACTATTTATTTAAGACTACATACAACCTACAACCGGTTTCGTGCTAATCACATTTTCAAGTAGATACTTATTATTAATAATTATTATATTTATATAATAATTATTATATTTTCATTTTTTCGATTATAATAAAATCATCTCAAGAGACTTGATACTTTGTGTGTACTAAATAGTTTCGTTATTGTTGTTGTTGCATTTTTGTGAGCTTTGAAATTTCAACAAAAAAGGCACACATTTTAAATAGCATGAACGTTTCCGTTTATTTGCCAGCAACTAACTTCATATGCAGATTAAAGTGCACCGAAGCTTATGAAAATTTTATCATTCTTTCTTTCTTGTTCTAGTTCTGTTTGCCGTAACTTTATTTTAGATTGCCTCCACGAAACTGCCAGAATAACTTTTTTAAAAGTTCAACAAGGTATCTTGTGAAATTTCCAATTCCCTTTTAGATCGAGTTTCATTTGATATTCAATGCAGACAGTACGTAGGATAGGACATTCGATATTTGTACATACGATTCTTGAACAATTTGGTTTTATTTTTGACAAAACTTTATATGTCAATAGAACCGATGTTATTACATAAAATATATTATATTCATAGAAGATCCGGGAAATCAGACACCTAAAGAGAACAACTTGCAGAGGGCGTCCCCGCCGGGAGGTGATATCTATAACAGAATCTTTAACTCCATACACTCGAATCCGATCCAAATTTTCATTTAGAACTTACCTATCTGTCGCTTGCTTACATAAAATTATCGACTATTACGACTAGTTGCATGTAACACATGAGAACCAACTGTCGTGTTAGCGCCAATATGTCACATTTTTTACTCCTCACTTACCCAAGGGGATATAGTGGGGAGTTATGATTTCGCAATTTTTAAGGCAATTATTTTTTTGCAGATTATCAACGAGTATCATGCTGAGATTGTATTCCGAAAGTTTCATCACAATGTATCTGTGTGTGTGCTATGTACGGCGTGTTCATTTCACTTTATCGATTATAGACTAAAGTACTCATTCGATTCTATTAAAATTTTGCAAATATGTATATCTAATACTCGATTAGATCTCATTAGATTTTGAACGATATATGAAAAGTGCTTCTCAATTTTTTTAACTGTCAAATATTTCAAAGTGACCCCAAGCTCAGGAAACTTAAAATTTGAAATTTTCATTTTCAAATTCGTAAAAAAACACATCACATAAAATGGCATTGAAGAGTTATCAAGTTTTCATAATAAAATATTTAAATAAAAAATAATTTAACAAACTCATTTCATGAAAATGTTGGAAATTTTCCATACAAAATTTGAATACTTTATAGAATGACTTGTTAGTGAGGAGTTTAGTGTTGGCCACAACCCACTCGTTTTATTTAAATGAAGTGACATAATTATAATAATTGTTGCAATCATTGCCCGCCTCACATCGACATTTCAGTCTCCTTTCATACCGCGTCCTTTTAGGTGTATCCGCATCTCTTCCGTATTACCGCTACTCAAAAAAAAAAACTGAAGTCATCATAATTGTTTATCACCGCGCGCGTGTGTGAGATCAAAGTGACAAGTTATGACCATCCTACCAAGGCAGAGGACCAGGAATAATTCAAGTAAGTGAGTGATCCATCTTAATCCTTCCTTTTACCTTGCAGTGGTTGCAACGAATCACCCTACAAAAATACAGTCCACTCTTTCTTACTTTATAATCCATATTCACGTCTTCATGTCGATAGCGATAGTATGTAATTGAAGAATACGTACCAAACTATAAACCCATTAATCCAAATTATTGAATATTTTAAGATATTTTGTTTTCTATACAACACATATAGGTATGTATGTCAAGACAGGATATTATGGAGGTCAGTCCTTTTTTCCTACCCAGAACATGAAAACAGTATGATGGTATGTTTGTATATTTGGAGATATATTAAGACTTCTTAGATATACACTGTATAGGCCACTGCCATACGAATTGTATGAAGGGATGTCGTCACTAAATTCAATTTTTATAAAAATTGTTAAAAAAAGTTTGAGATATACTACAACAATGTTGATATTTTTATAGTAAATTAAATTATCTAGTTGGGGCGTTACGGCTTTTTTCGATATTTTTAAAAACTTTGTAAATAAAGGCTATCATAAAAAAATGTTTTTCTTGATAAAAAATGTTTGAGAAACTCTTTGACCATTATTCTGACGATGTGCCTTGCACGAAACGCGTCAATAATCAGTTAAATTTAAATAGAAAAAATACTAAGTATTTATTATTATATATTTGTAATATATCTACAAAAAAATATCTAGCTTAATAAAATTTGTGGTGTGTATCCACATAAGTAGGTAGGTGGTATGTTCAGTTGGCTGATTTTTCCTAAGAAATCCTTTCATCCTTAGGGTATTGTTTACTGAGTGCTAACATGGGAATCCTTATTGTTAGATGATATCGCTAAATTTAGCTTGGTCAGGTCATTTGAGATGTCTTGGATACACTTGTGTTCAGTCCATTTATCTGGTTTTCACAAGGTACCAAAGGATCTTCTTTTTATTTAAAGATATGTTCAATACCAGCTTTCTACATAACGTCATATTTTTTTTTTTAAATTTTGTAACAAATAAATTAAGTGATGACATCGTTTCAACTTTTTTTTTAAATCTCTATACATGCATATGTATCATCAAGCTGTTTTCATGTACTGGGTAGGAAAAAAGGACTGACATCCATACTACATCCATCCTATAAAGGGGGCATATAAACCTGAACACCCCAATTTCAAATCAAATTCCTTAGATATATTTAACAATGTGTTTCTAGAAAAAATAAGAAAAGTTTTTTCAACATTTCTCTACTGAATGTTTGTCACACAATTTTAAAATTCAGCCAGAATTCTTCTGAAAAAATATTAAATGTATCTTTTTTACGGAATTTTTTCTGAATAACTCCATAACTACCTACTTGTCGTAGAGAAATAAATATTTCATGTGTTAAAAGTGTGCATATAATCAATGTTAATGACTGATGATGAATGTTCTTAAAATGCAAAAAATCAACAAATATTGGTTTTCCGATAGTGTAATTCACGTATATACCTTTTTTATCGCACGCGATAGTTACCCTTAATATTAACACGTATCTTCATAGTGCATTAGGTGGTTTTAATATATCATTTTTTCAGTCACTAGATTTAGCGTTATATAACCTCTGACACAAATACATGTTTTGTATATAAAACTTAATATTTTTTAATATTAAATTATGTATTTGGATTTAAGGATTTATAGTTGTAACGTATTCTTCAACTACACAAACAATCGCCATTCACAGTAGGATCTTATGTGTTGCTATTCAACTAGTTAATCGCGAAGTGATGAAATCGATTGTTTATTATTTGGTTAAAAATATATTAATTATCTTTTTACAATATATCAAAATGGTCGCTGTGCAGGGTCTACGAAAGTCCCTTTTCCATCGATAATTCATTTATTTATTAACGATGGACACAAAACATGTCATCATTCAAAACATCCTATGGTCAATAATTTAATTGAAAGCATGGAAAATTTTCATTGAATTAACAAAATAAATCAAAAAACACCGATGTATGATGACGCACATAATAGAAGGAGAAAAATAAAACATCGGGAGTACCATTATTGTATTGCCATTCCATGAATGATGGAAATGCCAAGGGTGACACAAAGAGCGATGGAAAGAAGAATGTTGAATATATCGCTAAGGGACCACAAAACTAATGAATTTATTAGGAACACAGGAGTAGCGGATGAGGCCAAAAGAATAGCGGAGTTAAAGTGGAGTTGGGCGGGTCATATATCTCGGATGTCGGACGACCGATGGACAAAAGTTGTGATGAACTGGAGGCCAAAAACAGCAAGCAGAAGTGTGGGAAGGCCCCAGACTAGATGGTCCGGTGACATCAAAAAAGTGGCAGGTCCAGAATGGCGAAGAATGGCACAGGATAGAGACCAGTGGAAGTCCAAGCGGGAGGCCTTTGTCCAATACTGGACTCAAGAAGAGGCTGAGTAAAGTTAAAAAAAAAAAACCAAAGTATTCCTATTCCACACAACTTTTCATACTTTTTGATGAGACAAAATTGTATAATGTATTTTGTTTCATTAACTTTAAAGCTGTAAATAGTGTACCCAATAAACATGAACATAAATATGGAAAGCACATTTTCTTAGCTTCCGATCATTCGAGAAAATTTATGTTAACTGGTTCGATCTATTACTTGATCACAGCAAATTTTCCATGGAGCCAATTTCCACCTTGAAAGCGAAGACCGCCACATTATTCACCAGCTCTTGGGACCCATGAAGATGTTGTAATAATATAAACAGCTAATAAGATAATATTTAAACAAGTAAATATCCCTAACGACCTTATAGCCGTCGTTACCTCGCCTCAAGTTTAAAGGGGAGAATCGTTATACTATAACGATATTGCTGAACCCATAAATTACGTTTTAATATTAAAATAGCACACAAATTATGGTGTTACGAGAGAACACTTTGTGTTGAGAAACACGTTTAACACTTAAACGATTCATGTCTCAAAAGATAACATCATTTTTCGTACAGGGTTCTTTACTTTCTAAGGATACATGATATTAGTAGGTATTGTTACCCTTTTGAATATTCAGGTAGCAAACCATATGTAGGTATATAAAAAGCATACTATAATCTCTTTACAAATTCTTGTCCTCTATATCTTTGGAAAAGTTAATCATAGTGGGATTTAGTACTTGCGCTACAATAATGAACTGTATAGTTAGCACGATCAAAATATAATAATATGTTTTTAAGTTTTCAAACTGGAACGTGGTGAGATCTACATATGTTCAATTTGTGAATCGACTATTCGTAAAGAAATTCAAACTCAAAATTTATTGGTATCAACACTGTATTGATTCATATATTTTGAAACAACCCGTTAACAAAAATAAATATAGAAATCGGAAAAAATATTGAAGAAAACGATACACATTGAACGCAGACCGCCAGATTGAATGGTAAATCAATTATGGATCTTCCCAAACTGACATCCAGAGGAAGACCGAGAATTCCTGGATCGTGTGAAGACGAAATCACTTGAAGAGACATGGCGTAGGTGACATAGTACGGGACAGAGGGACCTGTAATTTAAGGACGAGGAGATCTGATCCCAACAGTCGGTGCAGACAAATAGTTGGGATATAGCAAGGGAGAAGAAGTACCTATACAGAAAACGATACAGCGCTGCATATATGTAGTTTTTGTGTTGAAACTTATTGATGATAGTAACAATTTTATTTGTACTAGCACTTAAGATTTTAATTTTGTTTTTTTTTAACGTCCTGAAGAATACCTAATAAACAAAAGATTTGTGAATTATTGAATTACCAAACGATGGATTGCAAAAAATTAACATAAATCGATTGATCATTTTGACTGAATAATATTGATTTAACTTTTAAACACATCGGTCAAGAACGTGGTTCAGAGACATGTCGTTATTTGACTTGAATAGGAATGGAGTGAATTTAAAAGCAAAATATTGTTATTTTTATGACAATTTTTTTAATATCTCAATAAATGTTTTGCAAAATGTTGCAATATTAAGGGGAAAATCAAGGCACCTACAGGGCTAACGGACTGTCATCGGCTGGTTTACGTGATTTCTTTATGCGCTTGCGCAACGTTCACCAATTACGCCTTACGTCTATGAACTGACGAATAAACTCTTTTGTAACGCACTCTATTGAGAAATTGGTTCGTAAACAATGAAAGCCACAGTTCTTATAAACTAAGTAACAATGCTTTCGCACAGATGTCACCCCTGAACTGCGCCAGAAATATTATTTCATTTTTGGCTTGTCTACTTACTTATACCAATGTGTATGTAATGCCAATGACAGGTCGTAAGCCCTGTAAGTGCCTTGATTTCCCGGCTCTCTGTAGCGACATATTAAAAAAATTGTCTCCCGAGAGGGAAAAAATCCAATGTTTGTGTAACTTACAAAGCAAAATAATATTCGATTTGAAAAATAATTTGCATTTGTGCTAATTTGGATGGGTAAAAGGACTTTTTATCAACCTGTTTAAATTATCTTTTTACATACATTTATTTTCAGATGAATTTTTCTGCAACCTAAATAATTTTAATTTTATTTTATTTATTTTATAAAATACAAAAGAAAACCAGGAAAATTTATACAAAAACACAATGACAATTTTTATATTGCCAATTATAATATTCTTCAATAAATGTTTTGCATAATGTTAACAATTTTGAAAAAAGAATGGGAACGGAATGAGAGGTAGTGGGGGGGGGGGGGGGTGGGGGGGGGGGGAGCATCATGCAACAATACTTGTGTGTTTAGTAGAAATGACAAATATTTTCTTCTTATCTTTTGAGTTTTTGACAATGGATGAAAAGTATTTTGACTTTTCTAACAATTATAATATAATTTGTGTCCCAGTGTTATCATATGTTTTATTGTAGAGAATTCATTTTGTTATTTTGCCTACCTACATACAAATACACTGGAATAAAGGTAAATTCAATTCTTGCAAAAGAGATATATAAGATTAAATCATTGCTTAGATGGTTTGGTCACGTGGAAAGAATGAATGAAGAACGCTTGACGAAAAAAATATATAAGGCTGACAGGAATGGAAAAAGAGGTCGGGGGCGCCCAAGAAAAGGATGGCACGACCATGTGAATGATATTCTGAAAGAAGGAAATGTTAGAAGTCTGAACAATAGAAGAACATGCATGAGACGTAGCATGAATGTTGACGAGGCGGTAAATGTATGTCAAGATAGAATAGTGTGGCGTTCTGTTCTCTCTGCCTACCCCGCGAGGGACATGGCGTGATGGTATGTATGTATGTATGTATGTATGTATGTATGTATGTATGTATTGAGGTATTCAATGACTTTGTATGCAGATGCTGATTAGATATGTAGTGTTTTACCTATAACATCAGAGGGATATGACTAAATATAATGGGTTGTGTGTTAAATTAAATATCTATAGTTTGTAATGTTTGATTTCACTCCAATATAAAAATGAAATAGTTATTAGGATTGAAGAAATGAAAAAGTAGGACTTACAGTATTGCTGGTAAATTCGAATATACAGATTTAAAAGTACATACCTACAAAAAAAAATGTTCGGAATAGATTGTATAAAGGCCCCCATTCACGATCGTGCCATCCTTCCAAATGGCTTGCCATCACTCAAAAATGCGCTCGAGAATGTCAAAACCCGCGCAGCCCAATTGGCCTGACACACCAAAATGGAATTCCAAACGATCGAAACTCCGTAGTACCGCGAAAACGGCGCGGCGCATCCTGTCGGCACGGCATGCTCGTGAGTGTGAAAACCAGCGGTACATTGCGCCGAGCTGTTTGACACTCTCGTGAATGCGAAAATACAACATTTTCTCTTTGTTTTTTTTTCTATTTATATATAAACAAACCGCTAAATAGCAGTTGTATAAAACTTATCATCAGAATAATAACTCATTTTTACGACCGCTTGCGAGGCTGGCGTGAGAATCACAGATAATATTGGTGAGAATGCGGGCGGTAGCCATTAGCCATAGCAGCAAATTAGCAGCCACGGGAATTGAATTCGTACTTTGTCCATCTATGTACGTCATGTCCGCCAAGTCTGCAAAGATTGCCTTGTAGCAAAGCAACAGATATAAGTTAACTCAAAACGTATTTTGTGATATCGTTGTATTTAAATATTTTTGACAAGTCAATTCGAATTAAGTAAAGTGCGAACGCATGCGTAGTCTTAATCTTTAACGTCTTAAAAGTAATTCAATAAAATGTCTCAGGCTTGTATTTCAGATTACAGAAGGTATTCAAGGCAATGTTTGAATATTCCTTACCCAATCAATTCCTTCACCTTTTGTCTCCCACGAAATAATTTAAAAGATTAACGAATTCATCCAATAAAACTGTTTTTTATCGCCCATTCGATTTTTCGAAATCGATTATTTTATTGTATAGATGCCGCCAATTTTCTTGAGCTTTTTCGCTGTGGAGGGTTGCGGTTTGCATATATACCACCCGTGCAAAGTATCTGCGCACCCATGTAATGGGTTCAAGAACCAAACCAAATAAATACGCCTAAAAACATCTCAAATATAATATTTTAACTCGAGGTTAAAAATATCCCATTTGCGATATCTGTTAATAAAACCCCATTTATTCATGGACTCTGTAGAATATATTAATTAAATTTAAAAGCGAAGATATTCGACTTCTATTAACGTTTTTTGACGTCTAATAAACGTCTTTTACATATAAAATTATTCATTCAAAAAATCGCCTTTGTAATATTAAAGGCTGCCATATTCAAAATTAACGACAATGCCGAATACCCCCGCAAAATCCGAATCCTACGACTTTTGAGCGGGACATTTTCCCATAGAAATTGAAATCTTAAACGTCGGTATTATTAGAATTATTGGCCGAGGTTCTTTCAAACTGAAGCGTCAAATGGAGTATTCATATTCAAATGAATCCAGAAATTCGCTGTCAGTCTGGCGTATGATGAAATCTACCTTTATAATTTATTCTATAGTTTGGTATACATATTATCTATTTCAATATTCTATCTCGTTCATTGTTTGTTATAATACCACACAGGAGGTGTCTATGAAATTTTGTGGTCGTTTGTTTAATATTTGATTCAAACCTTGTTAGAAGCGAGTCAATTCCTAGGATGTAAATGATTTATTCATACAAATTAGGACAAAACCACACGCATCGAATAATCAAGCTCTACAAAGCATTCAATCATTAAATTAAAAATTTTAAAGGTAACAAGAAGAAGTCGTCCATCGGCAACTTGGTGACCTAGCATTCATGATAAACTTCAGAGAGACCGCATCGATACCTTGACGACACAGGGCAGACTATTTAGTTTTGTTGCACCTCAAGAATTACAGAAGCCATCGAAAGATTAATTATTCATACTGACACAACTCTTGATTAATCCCAAGACCTTTTTACCCACCTTTAAAAGTATCTTTTAAAGATGGGTAAAAATTTTGCTCTTGATTAATCCCAAGAATTATTTTTTAGCAAAACCTTACATCTTCTCTTTCATTCCGTCCCGTTCTGTGCAACAATATTCAGCTGCAAATTATGAAAAAAGTATCTTCAAAGAAATTCAAAATCTATAATGATCTTTACTATTATAGCTACAAGGAAGTTTTCACGACTGTATAGGAAGATAAACATAATGAGGAAAACCTATGAGAAATTTCGCCGTAAAATACAATTTAGTAGATACGATGCAGAGACAGAAATAAATTGAGTCTCGTAAGAACTGCAACGAATTGTCTTCATCCATAACCACGGTTATCTACCAAAAGTGGCTACACTTTGCGAGGAATAAAGTTAGTCTGGAACTGTAAAACTTTTAAGGAGTTATTGGCTCCGAAGTAACGGTGTTCCGAGACAAGGATACTTTACACTTATTCTTTGAAGAAAAACATATGGTATTTAGACGAATCAACGAGAAAGAAATTTACTTAAAAATACGGCAACGTTCAAATTGAATCTTGTTTATTTTATTTCAAAATAAATAATAATAATAATATACTTCTGTGCAACTAACCAGTACTTCCAGCCTGGATAAATAATATCTGCGTGAGAATTTATTATTTAAGTAAGCAATCAATTAATCGATTTTTCTCTATTTTGGAGTCTTTGATAATGACAACACATAGACGTCGACTATCTCATATAATATGTACAATTTTGGTATCCGAAAATTGATATATTTGACAAAAGTCAATATACAATTCAATATACAATTTTACTTAATTTTTATTCAAAATTTTCAAGATTTGGTTTAGTTCTGTTGAAAAAATTGAGGCAAGGTATTAAGGTTAGCCAAAGTATTGGTACTCAAGTAGGTATATTACGTATATGAATACGTACACAAACACTGCGTGAATAATCATTTTTTACCATACTACCTACCGTATTATGTTTTTTATATTAAATATTATTTTTTTATTCTTCATTGTTATGATTATTAGTTTTTATACTTGCTACCTATGTATGTATTTACTAGTGTGGTTGACCGGTGGAAATTGCCTATGTGAATGTGAATTTTGCAGATAATTTCACCACACAATTACTTTATAACAGACACTTGTACAAATATTATTAAGATTCATTCCAAAATTTACTTAGTATACCTACATTGCCTAGTCTTAATTTTGAACCATATTTATTAATCGCTAATCGATGGTTAATTAATTTTACGAGATCTTCACTTTATAAGAGTATCGTGAAGTGTTTAAATGTGAAGATAAAGCCGATTTGACTATTAAACTACTGAATGCAAATACATTATCTCTCATTTTATGTATCCTACTTTATCGTTTTACAATTTGCTGGGAAAGCCAATAAAAGAGACAGATCCATAAAAACTTTGCTGCATTTTACAGCATTCCTACATTTCATGTTGCATGGTTTATTTGCATTTGAATTTATTTAAAACAGTACTGTTTTTTTCCCTTTGTGTCCTTGTAAAATGGAGTTTTTTGTATCTTAAAGGTAAATCTAAATATTTCTTTTGTATATTATATACACTTAATTTTCAGCCTCTCTAAGACAATTGTTTTACATATCTGAAAATATATTTTTAAACAAATTTTTTGTATTGTCTCTAGTGTGGAGCATTGTTATAAAGACGTGGCTTGCATGAAACGCGTCAACAATCACACAAAATTAAAATTACGAAATCGTGTATTCTGTCTAATAACTCTTAATTGACACTACTTCTATATCCTTTCTCACATCCCATTACCTCTATCTCCCTCCTGTCTTTGTTGATGTGATTTTACATTTTATAATGATACGTTTTATCTTTCTGTTCGTTTTTTTTTGTTATAAATTTAATGTAGACCACTGCTTTATATGTGGCCTTAAGTTGCTTTTGTTGGTTGGCAAAAAATTGCCTTATGGCAATAAACTTGCCATAGTACATAATATATAATAATGTATATCTCCATAGTAAATTGATAGAATTATATTAAACTTTTTTCTTCTTTGTTCCTCAGCGATTGTCCCACATGATGGTCTGATATATAATAAATGTTTATTGATTCTATAAATTTAATTTTATGTGCCGATGGCTATTTCGTTCCACATTTACTTAACGTGTCCGGGTAAACATTAGGCCTTTCCTTTCCAATACGTTGCAACAGCAATTGCTGCGTCATTTGCCACAGCCAAATCTTCTTCGCTACATCCCTATTCCATGTTTCGGCAGACAAGAAGATGCTTATCATCTTGGACCTCCCCGCAATCGCAAGACACATCTTCCTGTCCTATTCTCCACCTGTACAGGTTCTTTTTGCACCTTGTGACACCTACACGGAGTCTATTCAATGTCTTCCATGTACGGTAGGATATATGGTTTCCCGGCCCCAAAACCTCCCACAGATCGTTTTGTCTTCCACTACATTGATCAATCCAGTGCTCTTGTCTTGCCCTTTCTGGCGGTACTTGAAGGGGAGATGTCGTGGTCAAAAAACTTTTCCTAGATTTTAATCTCGCCATCGGAGGCATGTGATCAAATAGAGAATGTCTTGGGTCCGTTTCCTGCTTCTTTCTTTCCAAGTTTGCGGCTACCTTTCTTCTGACATTTGGAGGGGCAATACCTATTATCGGATATATCTCACTTACTCTGGTAGGCTGCAAGCAGCCAGATATTATCCGTGCTGTTTCATTTAATGACACATCTACATGTTTTGCATGTGGTGCAGAAAACCATACAGGTGCTGCATACTCAGCGGCAGAAAAACATAGTCCAAGAGCTGAAGTTCTTAGAGTGGATTCGTTCTACAAAGACGTTATCAAGACTATGGCGACTCAAACTAAGCTGAAAAACAAAGGCTCTCGAAAGGCAAGACTGGAAGAGACTGCTGGATTCAGCCAAGACCCACCCGGGACTATCTAGTTTATGATGATAATGATGGGGGTACAGATATGCAATATTGTAAATTTTCAGAGGTTGAGCTAACAGTGTTTTTGATTATACCTATCATATCTGCAAAGTATTTTATTTTCTTAACAGTTCTCTTCAACCCAACTCAAACATTCGTCACAAAACATTCTTTATAAATACATGCAATCGGCAAATTACATTTTTTTACTGAGAAATTAAAATTAGTCTTGTAAAACTACTTACTACATCTTTCGCTTCGAGCAGAAAGTGTCGCAGTATTTTCTATGAAATCTAATTACTGAAACCGAATACAAATCACAAACATATGTAACTGGTACAAGTAATCAAGACATTCTGCTGCTAGCTGAACCTTGCTTCAAGCATTAATTCACACTAATTAAAGTAAAATATTTGCATTGCACTCTCCCGTTTAGCGAGTACTTATGCTCCAGCAATTGAACATATATTCGTCTGATAAACATCACAGTTTAATACCCTACTATGGTTTAGCTAGGAGCGAAATATATTCATGTTATGTTGAAGATAATTTGAAGTAAAATTGGAAACCTGGCATAATTTTTATTTATACATTAAATGTGAAGTAAGAACCTCATAAAAGATTATTTATTTCTGAACTGAATTAATAATGCTAGTTTCAATCCGAGTTTTAAAAGGGAATGAGAAGGCAGATGAACTAGCCAAAAGGTCAACCAAATGTACTACAAGGACTCACCCCTTCATTATTTTAAACGATATTCTTCCTAATATTAAGATGCGCCTAATGGAGAATTGGCAGGCTCATTGGGACTTTGTCTCTCAAACGAAGGGCAGGCTGTATAGAGAGACTCAGCCAAGACTAGCCAGAAAGCCGTGGTTCAGTGAAATGATGTTCGACAAACATACGACCAGTGTACTGTGTCGAATGCGCCTCGGACATTGTTCTACTGGTGAGCATTTGGCAAGGATTGGAGTTATTGAGTCGAATCTATGCGAGTGCGGAACAAACGTTGAAACGCTGGATCATATATTTTTTGAATGTCCATTAAAAAACGCGTACCCAAATTTTTATACAGATTTAATAAGAATAAAAACGCCAATGCCAGTGAATATGAGGTCGCTTTTGGCTTCCAATTCCAAAAACACATACATCTTGATTGTCAGATTTATTAAAAATAACCTAATTAAGATCTAAAGTAAACAGTTTTCATAAACTTCACACACAAAACAGTTAACTAAATCATTTATACCTTTTTTGGCATATAACACCCGATCGGGGTGAATAGCCAGATGAAAAATTAAAAAAAAAAAAAAAAAATCCGAGTTTGTAAAAATCTCGAGTTTGTAAAAAGCTCTACATTGCAAAAAGCTCGAATTTGTTAAAAGGTCGAATTTGTAAAAAAAGCTCGTCTTCTTAAAAGGTCGACTTTGTATTAGCTCGAATTTGTAAAAAGCTCGAATTTGTTAAAAGCAGGCAGAACACACATTTCTTAAGTGGAAATGAATAAGTATTCATTTAAATACTAAAAAACAGAAATATTCAGAAGTTATTTTTATTTCTAACCAACCTTTGTTACTGATTGCTGTGATGCACCGGCTTAGAATAGTGCTTCTACTCATCTCACAGTGTTCAGCAATGAGGATCACCCTTTATTCTGAATTCAGTGCCTGTATAGGTGATTTTTTTACTATTCTGGTTTTCGAGCTCAGGGGGTTTGGTCACGTGACAATTGTAACTTTCATACATTGAGTTATCTTTTGAAGGACTGGTTGAAGTGTCCAGAGCGAGTTGATTACAAAATTTTTTGACTAAATGCTTTAAATAACCTAATACCACAATATCTGTGTCATCTCTCTGGGAGGTATCTTACACTCGGGCCGTCTGGATCACAGAGTAACAAGTCAACAAAGCGGCTTACTATGACTGATTTCTGAATGGTCCAATTAAGTGGAATGCTCTGCCTCCAGATGTCCGCAGTGCTCAAAGCAAGAGCACTTTCACTAAAGGACTGAAAACGGCTTTGTTTCGTTGATCAGCACAAACTTAACTATCAGCCCCTTGGAATGATGTTGAATCATTAAACGGCGCTATATGTAATCCCCTATTATTATCTTTTCCATCACTAAATTGACTCGTTGTCTAGGTACCCAGGATTTCGTAACAGAAATCCAAAGGTTTTTCGTTAAGGCAATAGAAATTTATTAAAATATTATTTATAATTAATACATACCATTCATTTATTCAAGGTACAAAAGCTATAGCTTTTGTTGGTCTTTCAATAATAAATGGAGTTTAAACATGATAATGTACTATACAGTAAAAAACATTTGATTGAATGGTTCATAATATTTTTACGCTTAAGATAACATTTTCATGAATAACTCAACATTGATTTCACGGATGATACCTTTTTTTGTTCATCATTTTTAGAACGGATATTAATTTTTTAAGGTAAGTACTCTTTGTTCAAGTAACATTTAACTGCATAGATTATTTGCCTTAGAATAAGCTTACTTGTATACCATATAATAAAACGAGTGGCTTGTGGCCAACACCTAATTCTGTACTACACGATTACATATTTATTTTTTTATTTTCAAAGGTTGTTGACCACATGACGTACGGGGGTGTAAATATACTCCAAATAAATATTATATGAGCAAGTCAACTTAAAATCGATATATAATAATTCACTTGTGAATATAAAGACAGTCACTTGAGACGCATATTTCTGTCTTCACAGGAACAGCTCCGGCGTCCAATATGCATGCTCAGGAGGATCCTGTCGCTGTAGTCGTATAACAGGATCACTTTTATGTACCTAGTGTTTATTCACAAATTATACCAAAAAACATGTATAAGCATGTGGCGGAACAGCTAACTTCAAGTCATTGCTACCAACTCAATATGAAGTTATAAACATCCGTCTCCATCTATGCAATTTATTCGGAATATCTCCAGTTGCCGTGGTTTGACGTATCGCAAATTCTCCTCGACATTCTCATTCCGTGTTGAATATAATAATTAAACAACAACTATATAAAACATTATCCGAAATTAATATGTATCAGAGTGAGTAGGCTATGTATCTTTTAATATGTATGAATTATCAGTTGTCCCAATTGTCTGTAGTATATCTTAATTAAGAGAGATGAGTTTTAACAATACTTTTTGAACACGCAAATAATCTTCTGAATTAAATACTTAAATTTTAATCACAATAATCATATAACTAAATAACCATCTTACGTTAAGCAAAACACTTTTGTAAATAACGAAAACTCGGCAGATCAGTTCTAAATAAGTGAACATCAGACCTCGATTATTAAGTAGAATAATTGTCAAGTTTATTGATTATTTAAAAAAATATGATTTATCAGAAGGATAAGATTATAATATGTGCGTGTTCTTAAGATTTATTATTTAAACATCTACCTCTAAATATGGATATTGCAAAAGTCAGTCAATAAAAGATAACTTACATGATCAACCTTTGTTTATTATTACGTAGGTACAATATAATTTAATAACAATTCATCTGTTCGTGTTGTCAAGGGTCGGAATAAATAAAACTGCGATAAACGCGACACTGTATTCATTTAGATGGTTGACGCATGAAGGAATGTACATATACAATTGGTTTTTAATCTTCGAGAACTATCGAGAATATGCAAATTGTAGCTATTGAGGAGCGCAGCTACAATATTAAATAAGATTAAAAAAAACACTTATTTTTGCTAAACCACTTTTTTTAGTTTAATATTATAGTGCTAGATCGAAGAGAACAGCACCAATATTTTTTTAATGTTTGATACTGCAAACCTCGCCAATATTATTGTTTTATTTTATTTTTAAATTATTCTTCATATATTATATGAAAAAAAACAGATATTTATTAAAAATTATTTATATTGACTTAACAATAAGACACTATAGTTTTACTTCCACTCAATAAATTAACTTTTATAAATTAATTATTGTAACGTTTTCGGACTTTCGTCCATCATCAGCAACGTCGTTACTTAAACTTACGTTACTTTAAGTAACGAGGTTGCTGATGATGGACGAAAGTCCGAAAACGTTACAATAATTAATTTATAAAAGTAAATTTATTGAGTAGAAGTAAAACTATAGTGTCTTATTGTTAAGTCAATATAAATAATTTACAATGACATTCCACAGTGTGAATAATAAGAACTTTGAAAACTTAGATATTTATTATTATTTAACTTTTTTTCTCTTAACAATCTTAAAATATAAATTTACAAAATAAATTATATTTATTATATTAACATTTCATCTAAAATTATTAAAAGCATTGTGATTTAAAAAACTTCAAGAATAACTAGCTCATGATGAATTTGAAATACATATTAGTTAGAGTTGGAATGATTCGCCCAAGATTGATATTTGTATGACTCATCATAAAAATATGCTAAACTAATTTCATACTTTCATAAAATATTTTAAAACATATTTACTAACATAACATCACATAACATGTTGATAACATAATATTTTTGCGTTGAATCATACGAAAGTCAAGCGTGGACGGTCTGTACCTGGTAATTTTGTTTCTCAAAGTTGCTACGTTCGTGATCTCAATTAAAGTGTACAACGTTTATCTGAAGGCTGTAAACTGATAACACATTACTTATTAGAAACATAATTTGAAGCTATCCCCGCGTCAATATGCTGATTCTAGGTTCAAGAAATTAAGGAACAATTAGTTTAGGTCCTCAGGACCGAATCCACCAAGATACGACACCAAAGTTTTCCTCTTCAAATGGCCATAAATAATGTGCGTATCAAAGTTCCCTCATTAATTACATTCGGAATCTCCGGAAGGATGAGACGCGGGCCCTCGGAGCATTTTCAAATGAAATTCTCCGAAGAAATAGTGTGCTCGAGGAGTCCTCGTGTCTTCAATGTTGAGCATTAAAACTTTAGGCGCTATTAATATTTTACACACTTAAGGATGTGAACTTCTTATAAACTTTAATAAAAATACT
Source organism: Molanna angustata (assembly GCA_963576475.1). NCBI lineage: Eukaryota > Metazoa > Arthropoda > Insecta > Trichoptera > Molannidae > Molanna > Molanna angustata. The sequence continues at coordinate 37,489,561 of OY754968.1, read as the reverse complement.
TCTTTCGAGCTCTTCGCAGAATACACATTGCTCAATTATTACACACTACAATTTTCTAAAGTAATCGTTAAAATTTTAATACAGCAGAAGGTTCAAATTATGATAAAGAAATTACGTAAACCTTAACCTATGTATGTAGTTTTTTAACGGGACATTTAAAACTAAACCACATTACCAAGTTTTTTTAATAAATTACTCAACTGAATTATTGTTTTTTTTCTTCAAAACCTAGTAAAACAAATTATAATCAAATTCATCATTTATGAATAAATGCGGAAAAAGGAATGTGTATTTTAATACCATATCACACCATCACGACATATCCCTATTTGAGGTAGGCAGAGAGAACCGAACACTAAACTCCTCTCTCTTGACATACATTTTCGCTTCATTCACGTCTTCTGTTATTCTTATCTCTTATGTCTCCATCATTCAAAATTCCATTTAAGTAATCGTGCTAAATTTTCTTTGGCAACCTCTACTTTTCTTTCCTATTTTATCAGCCTTATATTCTTATTTCGTCATACGCTTAACACTTATTCTTTCTATGTGGCCAAACCACCTTAGGGCATTTATTTTAATCTTACTTACGATATATTGTTCAATTATACATTCTCGTCTAGTATCCACATTTCTTAATCTATCATACATCATTTTAACACATTGTCATTTTTTCATACATTGTCTCGGTGACCTCATTTTCACCTATTTTAATTAATTAGTTTAATTGAATGACGATATAGCGTAGCAATCAAACTAAAGAAAAACGATAATCATATTGTTGAAATAAGTTATTCCAAACTTTATAAATAATAGTTTTATTTGATATTTTTTGGCCTTGATTATTACTCATTGTTTTATGTTTATAATATTAGTTAATAATGCTGTTATTGTTCCAAATAAACCAAAATAAATAAATAAATAAATATTTTTAATTGTTGATTTTGAATACAGTATTAAAGCCTGTCATGAATTGAATAAGTTGTTTTCTTGTACACGAATATAAAAGTAATAATATAAACGTTGAAATTATTCTTCAAAATTTTGTTAAAGTTTTAACTAACACAATTTTCATGCATTATTTAATCAGCGAATGTACAACATTATGCTTAATTTCATGTATGTTCATGAAATTTTATTTACTCACTTCAATCTAAACTATAAATCATACACCTGATATGCTTAGGTATTTTAGCCAGCATTTCTATATTTGACTTCTTTTTATTTCAGTGTTCAATTTTATTTGAATTATTGTACATTTATTTAATTTAATTTTAATTTTAATTTCAATTTACGGTTTGATAACCTTTTACACATACAAGTATACATAATATATTAAAAACAACAGAATTTAAAAAAAAAACAAATAAAAACAAACAAATATACAAAACGAAAATAAAAAATGAATAACAATATAAAAAAGGTGAAAACATGTAAAAATATGTAAAAAAGAATGAAAAACATTTAAAAAAAAAAATATGTAAAAAATAATGAAAAACATTTAAAAAAAAAAAAATATGTAAAAAATAATGAAAAACATTTAAAAAAAAAAATATGTAAAAAAAAAACATGCGAGAAACATTCAAAAATATGTAAAAAAATAAACAAAAAACATGTAAAAATATGTAAAAAAAATAAACAAAATACATGTAAAAAATAATGAAAATCATGTAACAAATATGTAAAAAATATGTAAAAAATAAACAAAAAGCATGCAAAAATATGTAAATAAACAATGAAGAACATGTTAAAAATATGAAAAAAAAAGTAAACATACATGCAAAAATTAATACAGGAAAAAAGAAATGAGAAAAGTAGTTTAAAAACCGACAAAATAATCTAATGTTTGGTCTCATTAACAAGTGCAGTGTATAGGCAACTTCTATAGATGCCGATCGAGTCATTAAATATATCTGTGTATTGTGCATACTGGTTCCCCAAACTATGCAGTCTTTGCAAGGTTGAATTAGCCCGGTATACGCTAGTGTTAGTATGACAATAAAATGGCGCGGTACTGCGTGTGACCAGGGACGGCACCCGCAAATTTATAGCACTGAGCAAGTAAGGGGTGTCAGTATGCGAGTTTAATATTTTAAATAAAAATAACAGATCTGCTAAAATTCTTCTCTGTGACAGTGGCAATAAATTGGTTAGCTTCATAAGACTGTTATAATTTATATAATCAATCGGTATTCCAAGTTTAAAATTAATAAACCTAAGAAATTTTCTCTGAACTTTTTCCAAAGTATTAATATGAATAGAATAACAAGGAGACCAAACAGTGGAATTATATTCCAGGTGGCTTCTAACAAGAGTTTTATATAATAAAGACAAAGTAAAAATATTAGTGAAAGCATTTGATACTCGCAATACAAATCCAAGCATCTGTAGAGCTCTGTCATGAATGTTGTTGATGTGTTTTATAAACGAGAGTTTTGTATCAAATGTCACCCCAAGATCTTTCACTTCAGCTGTTCTAAGTAGAACATTGTTGTTCAATGTATATTTATTAAGAATCGGTGATTTAATTTTATAAAATGAAATAACTTGACATTTGTTAATATTCAGATTCAACTTATTAGAAAGGCACCAATCATACAAAGTATCCAGATTTCGCTGTAATATCAAACAGTCATTCAAATCTTTGATCTTCCGGAAAAGTTTTAAATCGTCAGCAAAAAGAAGAACCTTTACATCGTCGAAAATATTTATGATATCGTTTATAAATAGAATAAACAATAGAGGACCTATGTGGGATCCCTGAGGTACCCCGCTGGTAGCTTTAAACTGATACGATTCAACAGAGCAAATTTTAACATACAACAATCTATTGCAAAGGTAAGATGAGAACCAATTAAGTAATTTGCCATTAATTCCCATCTGTTTCATTTTGAATATTAAAATTTGGTGAGATACCTTGTCAAAAGCCTTGCTAAAGTCTGTGTAGATGGAGTCTACTTGAAATTTGTTAGCAAGACAGTTCGAAAGGTAATTTTCATATTCAGTTAAGTTGGTTAAAGTTGATCTACCAGAGAAAAAACCGTGTTGATTTGGAGTTATAATCGGTTTTACAAAAAACATAATTTTATCCAGGACTAGACTTTCCAACATTTTTGGTAAAGTCGACTGTATACAGATAGGACGGTAATTCGATATGTCCATTTTGTCACCTTTTTTGAAAATGGGTGTTAAGTGACTAATTTTCCATTGTGAAGGGAAGCTTCCTTCGAAAAGAGATTGATTGAAAAGTGTGCATATGGGTGCCGCCATTTCGAGTGAACAGGACTTTAAAAATACCGGAGGAATATTATCCGGTCCTCCCGATTTGTTGGAATCTAGTTTATTTATTTTCGCTGTAATGTCAGCTGGTGTAAATAGAAAGTTTGGGATATTTAGAAATTGAGACGAGATGTACGAAGGAACTGTCGAATCCAGATCTTCGATATATACAGATTTAAAGAAATCTGCAAACAGGTTAACGATCCCTTGCACATTGTCCCTACTCTTGTTACCATAGTACATCTGGCTAGGATAAATCAATGAGTTAGTTCTTTGTTGTTTTGTAAAATACTTATATTTGTTTGTTATTATTTTTGTTAAACGAAAGTTGTTTTTATAACTTGTTCAATAATATTTTTACAGGCTGATTAAAACTGCATACAACGACTGTCAATTAGTAACATTACTTACTTACTCAGCCTCTTCTTGAGTTCAGTATTGGACAAAGGCCTCCCGCTTGGACTTCCACTGGTCTCTATCCTGTGCTTTTCTGGACCTGCCACTATTTTTATGTCATAGCACCATCTGGTCTGGGGCCTTCCCACACTTCTGCTTCTTGTTCTTGGCCTCCAGTCCATCACAACTTTTGTCCATCGGTCGTCCGACATCCGAGATATATGACCCGCCCAACTCCACTTTAACTCCGCTATTCTTACAAAACTAATGAATGGATTAGGAAGAACACAGGAGTAGCGGATATGGCCAAAACAATAGCGAAGGTTGTAACATTATTAATATGAAATTCCATGAAATTTGAAACGATAAGGGCCGTATTTATAAACCATTCTCAGTGCTTAATTATACTCAAAACACCGAAATGTATGGAAGTTGTCTTAGTATGTTTTATAAATTCGAGCCAAATTGAATGATTTTCATATATAATATATATACAGAAAATCAATCACTTTTATTTAGAAGAGAGTATTGCGTTTTCTACGCCTCACTCATTTTTATTGTGTTTATGTTTTCGTTCTTTTTAGTTGAGAATTCATTCCCAGAAAAATACATTAAAGAAATTTGTTTCTATAAAATAATTGAAACAGAAAATTTCGGCGCCACATTATTATTTTCGATTATTTTACATTTCCAAGTAACATTATCTACTAAATTCGCAAAGTTTGGAAAATTGATATAAAATGGCTTATTAACATTGAAACTAAAAATAACACAAAATTTAAAAAGTTTCAAATAATCACAATACGTGTGCTCTTTTTTACTCCTCACTAACCCATGGGGATTTATTATTTCGCAATTTTTAAGGGTATTTTTATTGCAGATTATCAACTAGTATCATGCTGAGATTGTATTCAGAAAGTGTGTGCGCTATGTGCTCCGTGCTGTGTGCTATGTTCGGCTTGTTTATTTTTCTTTATCGATTATTAGACTAAAGTACTAATTCGATCCTTTTCAAATTTGTATATCTGATACTCATTTAGATCCCATTAGATTTCGAAGGATATCTAAATAGTGCTTCTCAGTTTTGTTAACTTTCAAATCTTTCAAAGTGACCCCATGCTCAGGAAACTTAAAATTTGAAATATTTATTTTCAAATTGATAAAAAGGTACATCAGTTTCATAAAATGGCATTGAAGAGTTGTCAAGATTTCATTATAAAATATTTAAATAAAAAAATAATTTATCAAACTTATTTCATGAAAATTGTGAATATTTTCCAAACAAAATTTGAATGACTTGTTAGTGAGGAGTTTAGCGTTGTCCACAGCCCAGTCGTTTGTATTTTCTTTTTAATTTGAAAGTTTGATTATGTGATGTCTGTATGCGGATGGTGTTGCTTACTCATGACCCCATTGAACTAAAGCACCACCTTCTATAATACCTACTCATGAACGCTAAGATGACATCAGAGCAAAGATTTGAAGATATTATCTAAACGATATGTATACAACATCAAACTGAATTAAATATCGAATCCGATAGATAGGTGCCTTCATATAAGGTTATACAGAAAGCATGGATTGTATACTTAATATAATACCAAAGAAAATGCTTGTAGGTACCTACCCTACTCAATTTATTTTGATGATAATCGAATTGCTCAAGCGTTTAAAGTGATCACGTAAAGCAGCCGATGATAGGCCCTTTTGGTGCGTTATTTCCTGGTTCTCCTATAAAATACCCAACCATACCATCACGCCATTTCCCTATTCGGGGTAGGGTGAGAAAACCGAACGCCAGACTATTGACATACATTCTCGCTTCATTCACGCCCATACATCGCCTCGTACACGCTCCTCTGTTATTATTACTTAAAACGTCTCCATCTTTCAAAATTCCATTAATGTGATCGTGTCAACTCTTTCTTGGCCGACCTTTAGTTTTTGTTCCTCTTTTATTTGCGTTATATACTTTTTTGTCAGACGGTCATCACTCATTCTTTCTATGTGGCCAAACCACCTTAGGGAATTTATTTTCATCTTACTTACGATATATCTTTTGATCATACATTCTCGTCTAATATCCTCATTTCTTATTCTATCATACATCGTGTTACCCACACATTCGTATTTGTGACCCCATTTCAACCGTGTTAATTTTACTTTCATGCATCTTCTGGCATGTCCATGTCTCAATAGCATACATACATTAGAGTCGGTATGACGGTACCATCGTGTACCGCGAGCTTTGTTTGCATCAAAATAATTGGGTCAGTCATTTTTTTTATTAAGTAAATATAATATAAACATACACATAGTACAAAAATTTAAATTGTTACAGTTTTTTTTTCAATAGGCACTGTACCAATAAAGTTTAAAAACTTGTGCTTGGGACAATTAGAGATCTTTGTGCACCATTCATTCTATTACCTGCCGTTACTCTGCTTTCAATATCTTTTTCCAGTCTTCCATCATACTGAAACATACTTTCTTAGTATTAATATTTATCCACTAGTTCTAATTTTACATTCTCCACTCGTATCTCGCATTTACTCGTCATTCGCTCTTCTCAAATACCATCAATTTAGATTTAGTTGAATTCATTTTCAGTCCATTTTGCATGCATCCATCGAATAATATTTTAACTAAACATTCTTCCACACTTTCTGCCATTAATAATTTATCATCTGCATATACATATATTCCCATTTCCACTACATTGTAATATTAAATACTTACATAATATGTCAAAAATTTATTTGATAATATTTATTTTTTCTAGAATGCTATTTGATTTTCAGCTTTTACGACTTAGCTGGTTAGATATAGCTGATTCCCGAGATGGCGGTCCCGGGTTCGATTTCCGATAGACAGTTTTTGATTAGGTATGTTTTCAATCTAGACCTGTGAGACGATAAATGTCATAGCCTTCAGAATGTTGCATTTTTTTATTTGAATGAATATTTGATATTGTACCTACATATTGTTTGGTTGCGAATTTGGGGATTGGTTGCCAGTAAATCGATGCATCTCTTCCTCCTCTCCGGTCAGTCTTTAGCGCTTCTTTTCAACTCTGTGTAGGAGGAACACTTCATATCGTGGCACACCTGTTCTAGATATACCCCGTGAAAACGCACTCCAGTTGTAACCTCAGATATCCCATCCAAGATTATGGTCAAAATGCAGAGTCCGACCTAAATATTAAATTCTCAATACTAACCATGTTTTCATTTCACAGTCGCTCACTTAAGTTAGGAGATCACGTGGCTTCCTAACTGGAGGATGCTACGATGTTTTTGTATGAGAATTGCATTGCAGAGACATATCTAAATACTTAGCGCATGCGCGGTGGCGTAAACAAACATTTGCGAAATGTCAAAAAGTAAGGTTGATCACGAGGAACCTTACGAGACGTTTGATAATAAAAATAGAGATGTTTTCAATGGATGATTATTTTAGCGACGTCGTCAAATATGTATTTGGTAATTTTGTCAAATCGAATACCAAACAGATTATTCAGCGATCTATACGAGATGCCGAAAATTCGATGGAGTTTCTTATCGAGCAATATCGTTTATCGAGCTGTCATTGTGATCTTGGTTACATGTGTTTGTGTTGTTATGACGAAAAAAAAAACATTTTAATTGTCAGTCTAAACCCTTAGAAAACTATGTATCTATGTGCAATAATGTTAAACGCTATGCCATTGACCTTAAGTTTGGCGTAGTATTTAGTTAGTGACGTCTCTGCATCGCAATTGCTAACTTACGAATACTAAATAATACTCCCGTGAGGTTAAGAGTTAGTATGTAGTTACCTAGGACTGTGCATTCTGGTCTATGTGTAGGGGATCCTCGGAACACATTATGTATATTAAATACAATACAATAAAAGCAATACAAAGAAAAAATAACCATTAAATTTAATAAAAATAAATATCATTTACAATATTTTATTATTTCATATCGAATTCTTTGAATCAAGTCACGTTAGATTCAATTTAATACGAGATCCCCCAGTTCTCTGCAAGATCCGAATCCATTCCCTGGTGGTCTGACCTCACGTCAATTATTGCTGGTATAACTGCTGACTCCACACGCTCCACTCCAAGGGTCACTTCATGCTCAACATAAATCCAGATTTCAATTCTCCACAATCTCCTTTTCAACCATCACACGTAGGTTGTGCTGAAGGGGAAAAATGACAAACATTAATTGAATCCTGTTTTTATATTTTATCTCATGTTTCCATGAGTTCTAAAAATGACTTTTCTTGGACACAGGCTAAATACTGAACGTTGATCATGCACTATAAATTAACCAATACCGTACATACAAAATAAGATTGTAATATTTATAAGTGAATCTATTAGATATTGTAGCATTGGTAAATCATAATACTTTTAATGTATTTTATGTATTTAAGATCTATTTTATGTATTTGGGAGATTTCAAGGACTTCTTCTTGTTGGGTGACTCAGCGACTAATTATATTTTAAACATTGACATTAAACCTTGACAAGCAAGCCTACTTGTGCTATTATTTTATAATTTTTATTTTTTTTACTATTATCTTTGTATCTAAACTTTGTTTTGTTATGATATGTATGTGATTAACCCATACCTACGATAAATAAATACATTTTATGTATTTATTTATCTTTTTGTACGTTATATAAAAAATTAGGTATTTGTCATCAATCTGTTTCAGATTAGTTTGTTATCAATCTGTTTCAGATTAGGTATTTGTCATCAGTCTGTATCAGATATGGTATTTTTCATCTTTCAATATTGTTGACACATAGCTAAAAGGACTCCAGACCTCCAGATATAAATATTTAGACCCGAACCTTAGAGAAGAAGTTAATTTTAACGAAAATGAAGGTATTTTTCGGTGGTTATGCCACATAAAAAGAATGAACTATAAGCGATTGACAAAATGAACTAAAAATAAATAGCATAAGAGTCAGAAGCCTACCACAAGAGACTCCCATCACAATTGGTATTTTAAAAGAAGTTGGAATATTAGGAGAGCACGTATAAAATTTAATGAAGCGAAGAATTATTTTTTATTGTATTGTAGGTATGGCGTTGGCTTCTCTTTGACCGCTCTGATAGGTAAAAGGGCGTATTGTATGTATATACATATTATTTTATATTATATTTGTGTGGGGAGTTCAGCGAAGACCACGTGTAACTAGAGTTTTCTACTGTATTCAATACACATAAGTATATATTTCTAAATCCCATTTATAAAAATACAATATTACGAATATTTTTGTCCTATGAATACAATTCGTTCATCTTTCATAACATTATTATATCCTTCTTTATTGAAAAACTTGGAGGCTGAATATAATATTTATATGATGAATTCAATAAGCAGGATATATCAGAGGCATATAAAGGACTAAGAAATCATATTAAGTATTGAATTCATAAAAATCCAAATCAAAAACTCTTTTTTATTGAGTGCAATTTGTCATAATATGTACTTATATTTCTGCAATACATATCGAGTGCCAGAAAAAATATTATTTGAATTATTTGCATATATTCATGTTATTATTAAATAGAGACACATGCGTATTGACAGCAAAAAAGATGGATCGACGATGTTATTCCAGTTGCGGGATGGGGTTGGCTGAGGGAAACACAAGACAGAGAGAGATGGAGTTCATTGGAGGAGGCCTACATCCAGCACTGGATGGATGGCTGACAAAAAAGAAGAAGAAGACGTATTGACAGCAAGGTCAGAATATATAAAACATGCGTGCAACCGATCATGACGTATACTGTGGAAACGCGAGCAGAAACTGAACGAACCAAGGGACTTCTAAGGACAATGGAAATGAAGGTTTTAATGTCAATCACTGGAAAAATTCTCCGAGATCGCGATCGCAATGTTGATATAAGAAATAGAGATGGAATATGTGTGGAATAGAGGACATCGTTCGGTGGAGTAGATCCAGAAGAAACATTGGAGGGACCACGTAGCCAGAATGTACAGTAATAAACTTGCGCAGATAGCAGCAAATGAGATCTCTTCTGGTCGCCGTCTACCCGGAAGATCACTCAAGAGATGTAAGGATAGTTGTACTACTCAGGAGGCATAGTTTTTGAATAGGTAAAAGACCAACAGGTCTACTGAAAGAAGATTTTATTATTTTAAGAAAAACCTATTGAAATAATCTACGTACAATCATGACATTTCCCTTTTCGAGAATCGAGAGATAACCAATTCTTATCTAATTCACTCCCATGCGCTGTCTCATTCATATGTCTAAACAAATTAAACCTTTCGTTTATATCTTTCAAGTATTTAAGGAAAAACTACATATATTTATTATTGAAATATTTTCCTTTTGTTTATCTAATTCCCTTCTTCCTTTCCTCGTTGTCAATATCAGCCTGTTAATTGTTGCTTTTATAACTTAATCCTTGATGTGATAACCTTGGGACAGTAAATTCTTAAAATTATATTTTTTTAAAAAACTTTTAATAACACAAATCACTTTGTTTACACCACTTTTTGAGATATTTTTAAAAGTCTACCGGTTTCGAAGCAACTGTTTCCTCCTCAGGACTGATTATAACTAACTTTCTAATTTCTACGATTGTGTGATACTGTTGTTGCGAGGTGGGAGTAGAGGGGGTGAGGGGGTGGTTATGGGGGTGGGGTCAATTTTTCCAATGGAAACATATTTATGAGTGGACTATTTGTTTAAATTTGGTTATTTATAATATTTTCGCCTTTGCTTATTGCTTTCCTAATTTCCAAAGCTTCTAAATGATCTAATCTATGACCCTTTTTGTGAACGTGTAAAATTTGTTTGTTGTTCAATGTTCATTGCGATGGTCGAACGCTTGGTTAGCAGTTGTAATTCCTCGAGGCTAACATTAATTGATATCATAATATTACATTAATTTATATCATAAAATATATTAGTATTATTATTTAATTAATATATCATTATATTGAAGAAAAAAAAACAAAATTGACAAATATTAGACAAAAAATGTATAAAATCAGGATGCAGTCTGGCCGTTACTGCTAAAATTCATTAGCAATCAAAAATTATTTTATAATTTATCGATGCATTTTATTATAAACATTCTTTAAAACCCAACCAAATACACCATCAACCAAAAAAAATATGGCTAACACTGAAAATTTTAATGCACGAAAATAATATTGTGCCACGTATCTGCTTTCTGATTCCTGTTGAAAGTTAATTTCTCTTCTAGGTAAAAATTATAATTTTGAGCCCCACTAAGATTTAAGGTCACCACCACTGGACTCGCAGCATATTTGAATGGCAGGGTTTACACCAGCTGGACACGTTAACAAAACTAAAACAACAAAATATTTCATATCTTCATCTATACTTAAATATTTTAGTTTTGTATGCATTAATAATAATTATTGATTTACATGTTTTTTTTTTATATTGTGTCATTTTCTTAAATATACTGTATGTTTATGATATGTACTCCCATACCTAGCTATTAATTATTTTACATTAGTAATTTCTACATATACACATATATGTACAATGTACATACCGACTTACCTAGCTATAATATATTGAAATTTGTATTTTTTTTATTGCAATTTGTTTATATGTATGATAAATATTCCTATTTCAATTGAATTCTCTACCTTGTAATAATAATTGTTGTATGTATGTTTTACCATGTATAATTAGGTTTTCCCTATATCTTAATAATTACTTGAAAGTATTCAGCTTTCTTTTCTCTGTAAGTATTGACTTTGTATTCCCGACCTCTCCCCCCATCTCCCTCATACCTCACGCATCGCCATTTGCTATGTAACATTTTGTTTTAATTTTGTATTTAGTTTGAATTTTGCCTCTGATGATTCTCGCTGAGTCCAGTGAAAGCGCTAAGGCATTAAAAATAAAAACTCGCTGTGGATTAAAACTGTGTTATTTAATTATTAAAATAAAATCTTCTATTTTATAAAATATTTTCTTTTAAATTGTGTAATGAATCGGCGTTACCATGCCCTAGGTACCCACGATATTTTATACAATATTTTAAAATAGTATACAGATCGAAACAGCAGGTATCCAGCAAGTTCAAAATACAAAGAGAATTATACATTCAAAGGTCGTACGGAATTATTTGACGTTCATAAATTTGAGGGTTCTTAGGTTATGTGAATGATAACATTAGAATAGGTCCTTAACTATTCCCTATGGACCGATATCACTAAAATTAGGGATAAGTGGGTCATTTGATACATATTTTATTCAGACCACATATTCTATGTATTATTTCTGCAAGAATACGAAATGTAGAGTCAACTTACTGACCGACCGTATTAAGATAAGGATTATAGAAAATGTTTTGTATTTCTATAAACCAAGGAGTATTCATCTAGGTACTATCTGAAAATATATTAATATACTAGCGGACCCGACAGACGTTGTCCTGCCCGAACGTTGGCTTGCTTGCTATTAGCTTGTTCAGCATCACGACATATCCCAAAATGTGAGTTTGAAATGATCTTTTCTCTAATTCATGTAACTTTTTTTACTACTTAACTTATGTACCTGATTTATTTTTTTTAACTTCGACTTATGTAACTTAATTTTTTTTTATTGAAGTTATGTAACCGATCTTTTTTTTACATAACTTTTGTAACTTGGTTTTCTCTCAGTTATGTACTTGTGTAACTTGCGTGTGTGATTAAATATGAGCTCATGTAATTTTGTAATGTTGTGTGCATCCATAATTGGACATCTAGCACTCATAATAATAACCAATGTTTTTTTTCTTTTTATGAAAATTGTAAACTAGATATATGTCAATGTACCCTTTTATAAATAAATAGCGTAAGGTTGTGTATTGTTAATATTTTTAATTTCTGTACATAATTGTACTATTTATTTTTATCTTATATCATTGTAGTAACAAATTGAATCCATCTCCCATCCGTTTTCTTTCCCTTTCCTTCCCGTCACAGGCAAACATACAATAACTTAATGTAATTGTTTAATGATCATTATCAGTGGACAAACGTTATTTGTCTGTTTTTTGTTTATTTCATAGTGTGTGTATTATTTTATTGTAATGGGATTGTTTAATGATTATCATCTGAGGACAGACGTTATTGGTTTGTTTTTTATTTATTTCATAGTGTCTGTTAAATTATGTTGTATTGTGTGATTGTTTATCTGTGTGTGTATGTTGTATTGTGTGATCTATGGACAAACGTTATTGGTCTGTTTTTTTGTTTATTTCATAGTGTATGTTTTATTTTGTTGATCACCGTCTGTGGACAAACGAAATTGTTTTATTTTTTGTTTATTTCATAGTGAATGTTTTTTTTACTTTTTATTAGATAGTGTTTGTCCCTTAATAAATATGTACCTACACATGATTACCTTTATATTTTTCTGTAACTAAATATTCTCAAATGCTCTGACATTGTATTTTACGAAACTTCTTTCGCCAATAACAACCTACATATTTGTTACAAACTAAAATACAATTTTCTTGCGCCAATTAAATCTTTGAATTATACTCTTCTGTAACTCTGTTATATAATATTGTGTAAGCTGGAACATCCAAGCTGAACCACAACGAACACCTGTGACTCAAGACTCCATTTTCTATCGAACTGAGCTAATGTTTCAATTTATTATTACATCCGGAAATATAAAATGAATGTACTGTATTGGTATGAAGAAATATTACGATCAAATGACTTACCAATATTACAGGAAGTTGTATAATTTGAAAAAAAAACTTGCAATTTTAATCCACAAGAAGAAATACAGGTTAGGGAGGGGATACAAAGAAAGGATATTAAAAATACTATATTAATATAAAAACAGGTTTATTTTCGATTTTCATTATATTTTTGTAAATCGTTTGTTACATTCAAACATTCATTGACCTATATAACATTCAATAATATCTATTAAACGTTTTTTTTAATATTCGCATATATTTTCTAAAACATATAGATATTAATATTCTTTCTAATTTATAATATATCTTCGATTTTCTCTACATACATATCAGACCGAATACTCAATTAAAGCTTCTAAACATTTAATATACCTACGTAACCTTTTGTTTTCAATTATTAACATTAATTTATTTATTTTGTTTAATATAAATACCCATATAATATTTTTTTTACAGATTATTTAAATAGCATTATAATGTAAACGTATTTTTTTTTCAAATTGTATAAAAAAATTCTTTATCTTTAACCACGTGTTTCGACGAATACTACACCAGCATTATGTAACTAGTTACAAATAATCGCAAATTTACAAGAATATTATATCAATTCATACATATTTTTTTATTTTTGAATTATGTTAATATATACCTACTTTATTTAGTAATATAGCGTGATACATTAATAATACATATAAGAAACATTTATTTTGTAACAAAACCGTACCAATAAATGTTCTAATTAAACAGTTAATATATTTCAGATTCAATATTTTATATATTTCAGTTTCAATATTTTTTATCGTTTATAAAGAAATCCATTGTAGGTTTAAATTAAATTTAAATTCTTTGTAATCACTACCACCAGCAATAGATCCTTATAAATATGATATAATTCTTATAAAATATAACTAAATTTTATTGAACATCAAAAGTAAACAGTTACGTATAACCCAAATGATGCCCAAACATAAGTATAATCTGGAAATTTGTGTACAACAAACAGCTCGTGAATGTTTTGATTATATAAAAATATACTTAATATATGAGAAATATAAACACTTTTAATGATTCTAGAACAAATTTCAAGTGTGTTATTATTTATATTTCATTATAATAATATACATTACAACATACCTATTTCATTCAAGTATCCGTTAGAGAGACTAAATTTATTTCTTAATATTTACGTATTTAAAAATTGATGGGACATCGTATTTATCAATAAAGATTTATTGATACTTGTTTAAATAAAATAATAGACATTTTTATTAAGAATCCATGTACGTATATTATTTACAATTAATTTACCTACGTTTTTTTTAAGTCGTAAACACCCCTTTGTAAAAAACGTATTTTTCAGAAAAATATCACGCAAATGCGTTGTCAAATTTATATCAGTTTCTTCACCAATTAACGTATAAATTAACAGATGTTTATTTTAATTGAATATACAATATGCATACCAAATGTTTATGTTTTATGATACATTTTTAAAATTCGATAAATGCAACACACTAAGGGTCTATTACAAGAGTTATTTGAGAAAAATGTAAGAAAAAGCGAGAATACTGCTTACGGGACCTCAACTTTTCATACATATATTATTCTTAAATAACTCCCGTAATACGACTCTAACTATGACAATATATGTATATAATGTGTACTATAACTTAGTATAAAGTATGTAACATAAATATTTTTAATAGGTAAAAACAAAATATAAGGCATTTTAGGTAATTTAAATACCTAATAAACTATTTGTATTTCATAAAAAAATTATACAAAAAATATGTGCACTGAAAACGACTCTTTATACGGCGATAGCGGATTTTCTAATGATATTAATAACAAATAAGTAGGTACCACGAATAATAACACTCAATTATTATTATCACCATTATACAATTCCTCAAAAGAATTATCTAATCAATGCGTAAATTGTTAATTATTTAATATATCAAAATAAAATGCAACAAACGCACCGATCAAGCTTTCTATTGGGAATAATATTCACCCATCCAGATACTTAACATATAAGAGGAATAGGCTCTGAGGAGGTCTCTATACTACCTTTAAAATAATTATTATAATTTGTTCATTAAAAAGCATATTCTCTTGATTCATTTTAAAATAAGCAAATAAATAAAAAATTAAAAGCTAAGCAACATTAAAATTTTGATTATCTATGCAATATTGTTTTACTTCTATATAGCCGTAGCCACACAAGCAGTAAAGTAAGTATTTAAGTATATACAGAAAAAAACTTATTCAGTGAATATTAAAATAATTATACAATTAGATTTAATAATGCCAGAAAATAAACATGGTATTTCTCTTTCAATAAATAAATAAATATTTTACTAACATACTACTATAGGTACAAAATAGGCTATTCTTTTGTGCGTTTTGCTAATGAGATCTAGAGAGGTAAGATTATTTACAATAAAAGGATTTTGCTCAGAAAATCGTGTTATAGTCACCATAATATCATTTTTGGTTAACTCTAAAACACTGATTCAAAACACAAAGTTAAGTTACATTGTATATTAAAGTTACATATAAGAATAAGTAGAATAAATTATCTTTTCAGCTCTAATTATTTAACTTTTAATTTTATAAATACGAAATTTTTACCATTTAATATTTTATATTGTAGATTTATTTTATAGTACGAGTACGAATATTTTACATCGAAAGAATTTTCAATTTTCATTCGTTATCTTTTGAAAAGAAATGCTTTAATTAATTTTTACGCAATGGTCCCTTTAACTTTGATTAATCGTTATTTTTTTTACATAAAAATTAAAAATTCTTTTTATACATGCCTATATTTTTTTTCTCTTGTTAGAGAATAAATTTTTCTTCAAGGAAACATCGTTTTCCAAAGATAATATGTGGTAAGATTTATGCGAAAATATAAAAACAGACATTATACAATAAAATAAAAATAGATGTACAAATTTTATGAATAATTTCACAATAACTTCTCTCAAAAATTGTTAATTTGCCACTGGAAGATATTTATTCTTATATTTCTATTTAAATTATCTTTTTTCTTACACATTTTAAGAGTTGATACAAATTTTATACACACAATGCAATATTTATAGCATACTTTTGTTATGTGATACTCAATAACAATAAATGAAGATATATTACGCTAAAAAAAATAATGTGTAATGTTGGATAGTTATCGAATATCGAATAGATATTGACGAGTTACATAATATATAGAACTTACAAAAATAGGATTGATAAGGGAACTCAATAAAAGGCAAATTGGTGAACGTTGCACGAGCGCTTAATGCGATGTAATGAAATGATGTACAAATCATTGTTGTTCATAAAATTAAATCCATACCAGATCTTTTGCTTCTGCTGGATCCACTATCGTCCGGCTAGGACACACGGTAGAGCATTTCTTTGATTCTCAGGGGGAATACAGGTGGATAATTGAGAAACAGCGAGCGTGACCAGAACAAAACTGTATATTCTTTTGTGAAAGAGAGACAAATTTAATTAGGGATATAATGGTACATATGGGTTAGTGTGATATGAGTTAATGATGGTGATGTTTGATGATTAAGAATAGTCTTACTTTCTAGGGTGGCCAACTAATTAAAATAAACAGTGATCACTATTGTACATTTCTATGAGCCTTAAGTATTTAAATATTTCAAAAGTCAGTTCCAGATTAAATTTATTTTTCAGGCCGAAGGCCCAACACTGAGTAATTAAGGAATTTCTTTTTTTTTCTTTACCAAACTTAGTTCTAAGGGTATGTCGATATCAGTAATTCTAGGGACGATTCACGAAAAGGGGGTGTGCGAAAGTCAATGATCTCAAACCTTTAGTCCGACGGTGGGGAGAAATTGCCTTATCACGTACTCAACAAGGCCTGATGTTTCCAACCGTGATGGAGGTGAAGAAGAGAAGCGGCAGGGGGCGATCTAATGTTGAAGGCGTTCCAGACTTTCTCTCATCAAGGGGAGAAGCCTAATCCGAGGTGATAACAAGGCAGTTGGCCCACTGTCAGTTGTATACATCACGTGTGGCAGACATAGGTGTTAACACTTCGTTATGTGTTCATACAACCACGCGAAGTCACTTTGAAGATTAATAAACATTATAAAACTGTCACGAAGTAAGTCTTGCGACCATTTATTCAAAAGGTATTGTTCATACGCAGCAGATTGAGATGTTAGCACTTCGTTATGTGAACATACAACTACACGAAGTCACTTTGAAAATTAATGAAATTGAAAAACAGTCACGAAGTATGGCTTGCTACCATTTATTCAAAAGGTATTGTTCATACTCAGCAGATTGAGATGTTAACACTTCGTTATGTGTTCATACAACTACGCGAAGTCACTTTGAAAATTAATGAAATTGAAAAAACAGTCACGAAGTATGGCTTGCTACCATTTATTCAAAAGGTATTGTTCATACGCAGCAGATTGAGGTGTTAACACTTCGTTATGTGAACATACAACTACACGAAGTCACTTTGAAAATTAATGAAATTGAAAAACAGTCACGAAGTATGGCTTGCTACCATTTATTCAAAAGGTCTTGTTCATACGCAGCAGATTGAGGTGTTAACACTTCGTTATGTGAACATACAACTACACGAAGTCACTTTGAAAATTAAAGAAATTGAAAAACAGTCACGAAGTATGGCTTGCTACCATTTATTCAAAAGGTCTTGTTCATACGCAGCAGATTGAGGTGTTAACACTTCGTTATGAGAACATTCAACTACACGAAGTCACTTTGAAAATTAAAGAAATTGAAAAACAGTCACGAAGTATGGCTTGCTACCATTTATTCAAAAGGTATTGTTCATACGCAGCAGATTGAGATGTTAGCACTTCGTTATGTGAACATACAACTACACGAAGTCACTTTGAAAATTAATGAAATTGAAAAACAGTCACGAAGTATGGCTTGCTACCATTTATTCAAAAGGTATTGTTCATACTCAGCAGATTGAGATGTTAACACTTCGTTATGTGTTCATACAACTACGCGAAGTCACTTTGAAAATTAATGAAATTGAAAAAACAGTCACGAAGTATGGCTTGCTACCATTTATTCAAAAGGTATTGTTCATACGCAGCAGATTGAGGTGTTAACACTTCGTTATGTGAACATACAACTACACGAAGTCACTTTGAAAATTAATGAAATTGAAAAACAGTCACGAAGTATGGCTTGCTACCATTTATTCAAAAGGTCTTGTTCATACGCAGCAGATTGAGGTGTTAACACTTCGTTATGTGAACATACAACTACACGAAGTCACTTTGAAAATTAAAGAAATTGAAAAACAGTCACGAAGTATGGCTTGCTACCATTTATTCAAAAGGTCTTGTTCATACGCAGCAGATTGAGGTGTTAACACTTCGTTATGAGAACATTCAACTACACGAAGTCACTTTGAAAATTAAAGAAATTGAAAAACAGTCACGAAGTATGGCTTGCTACCATTTATTCAAAAGGTCTTGTTCATACGCAGCAGATTGAGGTGTTAACACTTCGTTATGAGAACATACAACTACACGAAGTCACTTTGAAAATTAAAGAAATTGAAAAACAGTCACGAAGTATGGCTTGCTACCATTTATTCAAAAGGTCTTGTTCATACGCAGCAGATTGAGGTGTTAACACTTCGTTATGTGAACATACAACTACACGAAGTCACTTTAAAAATTAATGAAATTGAAAAACTGTCTCGAAGTATGCCTTGCGACCATTTATTCAAAAGGTACAGCTCGTACGCAACAGATTCAGATGTTAACACTCCGTATGTGTTCATTCAACTACGCGAAGACACTTTGAAATTTAATGAACTTAAAAAAACTGTCTCCAAGTATGACTTGCGACCATTTATTTAAAAGGTACAGCTCGTACGCAGCCGATGGAAATTTAAACACTTCGTTATGGATTCACACACCTACGCGAGGTCACTTTGAAAATTAATGAAATTAAAAAACTGTCTCCAAGTATGACTTGCGACCATTTATTTAAAAGGTACAGCTCGTACGCAGTCGATGGAGATTTAAACACTTCGTTATGGATTCACACACCTACGCGAGGTCACTTTGAAAATTAATGAAATTAAAAAACTGTCTCCAAGTATGACTTGCGACCATTTATTTAAAAGGTACAGCTCGTACGCAGTCGATGGAGATTTAAACACTTCGTTATGGATTCACACACCTACGCGAGGTCACTTTGAAAATTAATGAAATTAAAAAACTGTCTCCAAGTATGACTTGCGACCATTTATTTAAAAGGTAGAGCTCGTACGCAACAGATTCAGATGTTAACACTCCGTTATGTGTTCATTCAACTACGCGAAGAGACTTTGAAATTTAATGAACTTAAAAAACTGTCTCCAAGTATGACTTGCGACCATTTATTTAAAAGGTACAGCTCGTACGCAACAGATTCAGATGTTAACACTCCGTTATGTGTTCATTCAACTACGCGAAGACACTTTGAAATTTAATGAACTTAAAAAACTGTCTCCAAGTATTACTTGCGACCATTTATTTAAACGGTACAGCTCGTACGCAACAGATGGAGAGGTTAACACTTCGTTATGTGTTCATATAACCACGCGAAGACACTTTGAAATTTAATGAACTTAGAAAATTAAAAAAAACCGAACCGAAGTATGTATTGCGATGTTGTTTTATACGCCTCCTTCACGCATAAGGCGGTATACTCAGAGATCCGACTCGGATTTTTAGATAATTAGTTTATAACGACACTCTCTGTTTAGTTACAATGCCTTACATCGATTTCAGGCATAAAACACAATGAACTGAGTGAATACGCTGATAGATCGCGGAGGAAAACAAAGCGTGGTGTTGTGACCGTTAGAAAAAGACGCCGACTGATGGCGGAAGTTGACGCGGGGGAACGGTAGGTGGACGAGGGGGGCGGTGCGGGCCGCTTGACACCAGCTGCGTTTTTAGCGAGACCTTGAACTAGTTCAAGACGTAACTACTGCCGCGAGATTTAATTTGAAAAGATGATTATTTAAATACGTAGTGAGCGTACCGCTCGCTACACTCCAATCAAAGTTACCCAAACAAAAAGAAAAAGAAAAGAAAAAAAAAATTCCGTAAGCCGGCCTGTGCAAATTGGGGAGAATGAAAGACCCTGACTGTAATGAAGAGAAGTAATGAGAGGAACTTATAACCACGACCAGATTCTTAGTTTATGAGGAGTATGGTGAGTTGCGTGTTCTCGGCTGGTCACACCAGTACATCGCAACCACCTCCAGTAGTGAGACCGACCTAGTGACTCTTGGTCATCGTAGGTTTGTCGAGGGTGTAGGCAATGGGTAACATACTTAAGGTATGTGCCCCCCTACTCAAGATCAAGGTTTCGTACGTGAATCATAATTGATTATAGCATTCAGAAGGAATACGCCCTAATTGTGCGAGTTCGGAATCATACTAATGTTCAAACTTCGTTGAAACCTAGGTTAGACTCGAATAAGGACTCCTACTCGCGATACGACACGATCGGGGTTATATGTTGGGTTGCGCAGCGGTGTGGTACAGATACCAATGTTCGGCAACTAGCTTCTACCTATAGCCATGATTAATTCTAGGAAAACACTCCATTGATGAACAATACAGGGGGGGAGCACCGAAAGAATTAGAGTTGCCAATCTAATAGGCGAACTCTCTTCAGCCTTACCCAAACAAACTTAACAATAATCGGCGAACTCGAAGCTAGTCGCTTTCCTACACGCATGTGAGTTGAGCAATCAGATATCTCACTCAGGGCAACCGACTGGAAACATAAGTATAATGTCGCGGAGCAAGCGTGCTTGAACAGTCCGCTTGCTATGTGCGAAACAACAAAATTAATGACTTACATTCACAAAAGGAAAATAACAATCTTGTAGCTACAGTTTGTGACCACACTGGATAGCTGGCCAAGCGATCCATCACGATGGACGCGAATCGATGCTTGCCAATTCTCAACACGACTCCTCAAGCGAAGACTTGGCATCAGGCTACTACCTGGGATTCCTTCCTAACGACAGTTTACAAATACAATGAATATAAGGACAAGGGGCCTATCACGACAGACGCAAACTGAAGTTATTATTCACTTGTAACGACAGTTCACAAATACAATGAATATCAGGACAAGGGGCCTATCACGGTAAGCGCGAACTGAAGTCTGCATAGCCTCAAAATGACTCCTCAAGTGAAGACTTGGCATCAGGCTACTACCTGGGATCCTTTCTCAACCACAGTTCACAAATACAATGAATATCAGGACAAGGGACCAATCACAATAGACGCAAACTGAGGTTCTTCACGCAACCGCTTGGTACTACCACTCTTGCTTAACTCTACACCGGTCAAGTAGTACCCAACCGAAGGGAATCAAGCCAAATGGCGAGTTGACAATCCAGTATTCAACTCGTTAATAATACACAAGAAAAGGGCGAGTTGACAATCTAATATTCAACTCTGGGATAATACACACAAAACAAGGGAGAGTTGACAATTCAATATTCAGCTCAGAAACACTTATATATAATACAAGGCGAGTTGACAATCCAGTATTCAACTCTGAAATAATACACACAAAACAAGGGTGAGTTGACAATTCAATATTCAACTCAGAAACATTTAAACATAATGCAAGGTGAGTTGACAATCCAGTATTCAACTCGGAAATAATACACACAAAACAAGGGTGAGTTGACAATTCAATATTCAACTCAGAAACAATTAAACATAAAACAAGGACGAGTTGTCAATTCAATATACAATTCGGGAACTTATGTATTCTAACAAGGAAATCTTTAGCGAGAACTCCTAGTAGTACACAAGGGGAGGGAAGGGGTTATATACAGTTAGGGCTACCACTTAGGATGCCTGTCAGAAGGCGGCTAGCTCCTTCAGGAATGGAGACAGGATCCTAGCAATCATGCATTGGTCACAGTTATTTATACACATACCCTTGCATACATCATTCTTTTACAGATGGTCCTTACAAAATTCATCGTTCACACTACTTTAATTTCACCCAATATTAATTTATCAGCGCAATTTATGACGAGTACATGACTGCAGGGCATAATTGAAAAGGGGGTTACATAATTCATCCGGAATGAGAAGTGTATCGTTAGGCGCCACTGATTTTTTGCGGATCAAACCAGAAACCAAGTTTACAATTTGCAACTTATCAATAGGTTTATTGCTAGATAAGGGTCTCAGCACAACAATTAATACTTAATTAAACTTAATCAGGTCCTTGATATGGTACCTGCCACTATGTTTACCCTCACAGTCGCGAACCTCGTAAATGGTGTCCGAAATTTTATTCGATACGACGCATTTGATGAATCGAGGGGCGAGCTTGTTTGAGAAGTACTTTCCAGCGTCAGATTGGGTGAATGCCCTGCGCCAGACCACTGCGCCTTCGGACAGTGAGCAGTGTTTCCTACGCAGGTTGTATCGTTTCGCGTTTACTTTGAACGCAGTCAATAGTGCGCTAGATACCTTCTCGTAAAGTTGCTCCATGGTTGAAAGGCTCGTTCCATAAGAATTATCCGTGCTCGCTGGCTCCTCCGAGCTATTGGTGACCTGTTCCATTTTGTCGTGAAATGAAGCATGCGGACAGGGGTGGAACCCGTGCGTCAGGAAGAACGGTGTGTAACCGGTGGCGATGTTCACGCAATTATTGAGGCAGGAGCAGATCTTAGGCAGCATTGTGCACCAGGTTCGCTGGTTCTCCCCCACTAATATTGACAGGGCGGTTACGATGGTAGAGTTGTATCTTTCCACAGTATTGTTCTGGGGGTGATAGTACGCGTTATAGAATAGGTCTCGTATACCGAAGCGATCAGCGAACTCCTTGAAATCCTTGGATATGAATTGCTTGCCGTTGTCCATAATTAAAGTACGAGGTACACCGTAAGGCAGAAAGATCTTTTTTTCTATCAGCTTGGTGATAGCCGGGGCTGTGGCACGTCGCAACGGCAGTGCCCATAAGAATTTCGTGAAGTTATCGACCACCGACAGTATGTAAATATTTTGTTTATGTGAACAGGGAAGCGGCCCAACAAGGTCTACGCTCAATGACTGCATGGGATGATCTAGACGTTTAGGCACGCTCATCAAACCCAGAGGTGCTTGGTTGTTATGTTTATGTGCCTTACAGGTGTCACATTTTGATACAACCTGTTTAACCGTGTTCGTAATGTTTTTCCAATAGAAGGTCCGTGAGACCACCTCCAAAGTTTTTCTGATTCCAGGGTGGCAAAAGTTAGTGTGGAAGTCCTGTACGATACTTTCCTGTTCTCCGGCGGGCACCACGACCTTCCAGGAGCTATTTCTGAATGGAGGGTCAGTTTCGGGAACAGTTTTACAGTATTTGTAGAGGTGTCCGTTACTTATCATATAGTTGGGTGTGGAGTTAGCATTGGTCGAACATTCCTGGAACAGACGTAGATAGGCTGGATCAGTAACATTCTGAAACGGTGTAGGGAACGTTAAACTGGATACTTCAATTCTGCTTAGTGCGTCGGCCAAGTTGTTCTCGCATCCCTTTTTGTATACAAAGTCGAAGCTGTATTGTGAGAGGCGGCAGGCCCATCTGGCCAGGCGTCCCGATGGTGAAGACAAGTTGTTCAGGTATTTAAGACAGCCGTGGTCGCTGATCACTTTGAAGTGCGTTCCGTCTAAATAACTCCTAAAGTGGTGTACCGAGTCCACAATGCTCAAGAGTTCCCTCTCGGTGGTGCTGTAAGACCTTTCGGCAGGTAGCAGTTTCCTGGAAAAATATGCAATGGCGTGCTCTGAGCCGTCCGGGCTCCTTTGGGCCAGGAAGCTCCCAATGCTCACGCCGCTGGCGTCACAGGTGAGTACGTATGGTAGGGAATAGTCGGGGGGCTTCAACACCGGAGAAGATATCATTGCGCTTTTTAGGCTTACGAAGGCTTGTTCAGCTTCGTCGTCCCAAGGGAGATTATTCTTTGTGATTTTCTTGCTGGTGAGGCGGCATAGAGGGGATGCAATACGAGAAAAGTCCTTGATGTGTCTTCTATAGTATGCACATAATCCAATGAACCCGCGAACCTGTTTGACAGTTGAGGGCCTAGGGTAATTGACCATCACGTCAATCTTTTCGGGGTCGGTCCTGATGCCTTCTCGGTCGACTATGTGGCCGAGATACTTTAAGCTTTGTTTGCAAAATTCAGATTTTGCTAACTTAATGGTTAGGTTGGCCTGTTTTAGTCTGTCACATACAGTTTTCAGTAGCTTGCAGTGTGACTGGAAGTCCGGGCTGCATACCAGTATGTCATCAAGATATACAAAGACGTGGTCTCCCAAGTCTGTGAACAGTCCATCCATCATACGTTGCATTTCGGCCGGGATATTTTTTAGTCCGAAAGGGGTAACCTTGAACTGGAACTGTCCTCGGCCTTCTACGAAGAAGGCGGTCTTTGGCTTGGATTCCTCGTCTAGTCTCATCTGCCAGAACCCGTGGGAGAGGTCCAGGGCTGTGAGGAACTTAGTGTCGCGCAGATTGTCCAAGATGCGATGAATGTTGGGCAACCGGTAAGAGTCAGAGCGAGTGATCGAGTTAAGGCGACGTGGATCAAGTACGAAGCGCCCAGAGCCGTCTTTCTTGGGAACAATGAAAACATTGTTCAACCAGGGGCTCCGCGCCGGCTCTATTACGTCGAGTTTGATCATTTCATCCAGTTCTGCGATGAGTTGTTCGCGTCTTACGTGAGAAAGGGGATAAGTCTTTTGTTTAACCGGGGCGTGATCACCAGTGTCTATGATGTGGGAAACTAGGTCGGTGCGGCCTAGTCCCACCTTTTCATAAGCAATCTGGTCGAACTCTTGTTTGAGCAGATCCAGTTGTTTCAATTCTGCAAGAGAAAGGTCGGCTGTAGAGTTTAGACAGGAAGGGGTCGACAGCGGTGAAATGTACAGGGGAGGCATGTTGATAGCATATAATGATGACACCTTATCTGGGAATAGGGTCGGGGTTAGTCCGGACTTCTTCAAGAAGGGTGCCCCCAAAATAAACCCTTCTGCAAGAGACGGAGCTACAAGAAATTCAACAAAGGTTGTTTGTTTATAAAATCTGAGGGGCAGCGTGAGGGAGCCCAGGATCGCATGGGGATGGCCGTCCGCTGTGTGAATGGAAGTGTCGCCCGGCACCAGGTCATAACCCAATTCGAGGAAATTCTTGTATAATGTGCCACCCAAAACATTAACTGCAGCTCCGCTGTCTAAGAGCGAACGGAAGGCGATGTTGTTGATTTTGAAGTGTAGGTATGGACGATCGTCTCGCGCATTCGTGATGGCTGATACATGTAGGTATTTAGTATTGTAGAAGAGTTTGACCGATCTCAACCAGTCCTCCCACTCTGTCTTTTGTTGAGAATGGGACGGTCTATAATAGGGCTGGGTGGTTATTCGTTTTTTGGCAACTTTTGGAGGAGAGGTGGGGGTCTAGAAACGTCTGGGAGGTTTCTGGGGGTTGTCGGAGGGTGACCTTGTGGGTCAGTTCTCTGGTACTTTTGAAAGCGGGGAGAGGTTCGTCTTCCGAGGGGATTTGCTCGTGACCGATTAGGGCACAGTCTTGCAAAATGTCCGGTTCTTCCGCAGGAGTAGCATTTGGGACTGTACGGACGCGATTCAGGGTTAGACAAGGAGGCTGCAGCCTTGGTGCGCCGGGGCCGGCGGGGGGAGGTAGGGGCAGTCTCGTCCTTGTGGCCAAGCGACATCTGTTCGAGTGTAAGACACAGTCGCTCCAGATCCAATACTGTCGTGGGTTGTGAGCCGATGATAATAGGGAGGAACTTCTTGTCGAGTCCTCTTTTGAAAACTTGAAGGAGCTCGTCCTCTGGCAAGGGTGAGGACAATGAGTTATTTTTGTTGATGATTCGGCAAATATAATCGGCCGCAGATTCCGAGTCTTGCTGCCTAGAGGACCAAATTTCTAGCTTGATGTCGGTGGAATAGGTTTGTGATTCAAAACGGTCGAGAAAGAGCTTCTTCAATGTGTTCCAGTCGCAGTTCTTTCTAGGGTTTGTACGATAAAATAATAAGGCACGTCCTACAAGAAATTCAGGAATGATTGTGGACAATAAATTAGTATTGAACCTGCGGGAAGTAGCGATCTCCTCTAGGCGTACGAGGAATTCTCGGACGTCATTTGTTCCGTTAAACTTTGGGACAGGCCACGTGGCAAAGTTTGTGTTTATGATTCCTCCAGGGTCTCGATCTCCACGTGAGGTATAACTTGACGAATTGGAGGGCGGCTCGACTGGGGATGGGGGCAATAAGGCGACAGTTCCTGGGGGAGGGGCGCTCTGGGGTCTGGAGCTCGATTCGGAACTGGATGAGAATGGGCGGGCTATTAGATCATTCTCGGCGGTGTGGGAGCTCTCGGAAACCGACGCCAGTTCGGGGGCGTTCTCAAGTGAGTGGTACGCTACAGACCTACTGGGGATGGCTACGTTGTCTGTATTAAAGGGACGGGAGGCATTAAAAGCATTGGCCTGGGAACGCAAGGAGGCCAAATTGTCGGTAGGAACGATGTTTCTGTCGCGCAATGCTTTAGCAAGGGTTTTTGCATTTGCAAGATTTATTCTCTCGATTAAATCCATGACGTCGACTATTGCGAGACAACAGAGGAAACGAGGATTTTCGTTACGACGTGGTTACAATATAGGAGGCTGTCAGAATAAAGGGGAAAAAATAAAACACAAAAGAACAAGCAGTTTCGAGTGAGGGTCCGCTCGCAGATCTCATTGAGCAGACTGTCATCAAGGGACAAGTGTACGTGTCAATTGATGAGAGTCATAGCCCCACGTTGGTAAACGTCAGTGTAATGAAATGATGTACAAATCATTGTTGTTCATAAAATTAAATCCATACCAGATCTTTTGCTTCTGCTGGATCCACTATCGTCCGGCTAGGACACACGGTAGAGCATTTCTTTGATTCTCAGGGGGAATACAGGTGGATAATTGAGAAACAGCGAGCGTGACCAGAACAAAACTGTATATTCTTTTGTGAAAGAGAGACAAATTTAATTAGGGATATAATGGTACATATGGGTTAGTGTGATATGAGTTAATGATGGTGATGTTTGATGATTAAGAATAGTCTTACTTTCTAGGGTGGCCAACTAATTAAAATAAACAGTGATCACTATTGTACATTTCTATGAGCCTTAAGTATTTAAATATTTCAAAAGTCAGTTCCAGATTAAATTTATTTTTCAGGCCGAAGGCCCAACACTGAGTAATTAAGGAATTTCTTTTTTTTTCTTTACCAAACTTAGTTCTAAGGGTATGTCGATATCAGTAATTCTAGGGACGATTCACGAAAAGGGGGTGTGCGAAAGTCAATGATCTCAAACCTTTAGTCCGACGGTGGGGAGAAATTGCCTTATCACGTACTCAACAAGGCCTGATGTTTCCAACCGTGATGGAGGTGAAGAAGAGAAGCGGCAGGGGGCGATCTAATGTTGAAGGCGTTCCAGACTTTCTCTCATCAAGGGGAGAAGCCTAATCCGAGGTGATAACAAGGCAGTTGGCCCACTGTCAGTTGTATACATCACGTGTGGCAGACATAGGTGTTAACACTTCGTTATGTGTTCATACAACCACGCGAAGTCACTTTGAAGATTAATAAACATTATAAAACTGTCACGAAGTAAGTCTTGCGACCATTTATTCAAAAGGTATTGTTCATACGCAGCAGATTGAGATGTTAGCACTTCGTTATGTGAACATACAACTACACGAAGTCACTTTGAAAATTAATGAAATTGAAAAACAGTCACGAAGTATGGCTTGCTACCATTTATTCAAAAGGTATTGTTCATACTCAGCAGATTGAGATGTTAACACTTCGTTATGTGTTCATACAACTACGCGAAGTCACTTTGAAAATTAATGAAATTGAAAAAACAGTCACGAAGTATGGCTTGCTACCATTTATTCAAAAGGTATTGTTCATACGCAGCAGATTGAGGTGTTAACACTTCGTTATGTGAACATACAACTACACGAAGTCACTTTGAAAATTAATGAAATTGAAAAACAGTCACGAAGTATGGCTTGCTACCATTTATTCAAAAGGTCTTGTTCATACGCAGCAGATTGAGGTGTTAACACTTCGTTATGTGAACATACAACTACACGAAGTCACTTTGAAAATTAAAGAAATTGAAAAACAGTCACGAAGTATGGCTTGCTACCATTTATTCAAAAGGTCTTGTTCATACGCAGCAGATTGAGGTGTTAACACTTCGTTATGAGAACATTCAACTACACGAAGTCACTTTGAAAATTAAAGAAATTGAAAAACAGTCACGAAGTATGGCTTGCTACCATTTATTCAAAAGGTATTGTTCATACGCAGCAGATTGAGATGTTAGCACTTCGTTATGTGAACATACAACTACACGAAGTCACTTTGAAAATTAATGAAATTGAAAAACAGTCACGAAGTATGGCTTGCTACCATTTATTCAAAAGGTATTGTTCATACTCAGCAGATTGAGATGTTAACACTTCGTTATGTGTTCATACAACTACGCGAAGTCACTTTGAAAATTAATGAAATTGAAAAAACAGTCACGAAGTATGGCTTGCTACCATTTATTCAAAAGGTATTGTTCATACGCAGCAGATTGAGGTGTTAACACTTCGTTATGTGAACATACAACTACACGAAGTCACTTTGAAAATTAATGAAATTGAAAAACAGTCACGAAGTATGGCTTGCTACCATTTATTCAAAAGGTCTTGTTCATACGCAGCAGATTGAGGTGTTAACACTTCGTTATGTGAACATACAACTACACGAAGTCACTTTGAAAATTAAAGAAATTGAAAAACAGTCACGAAGTATGGCTTGCTACCATTTATTCAAAAGGTCTTGTTCATACGCAGCAGATTGAGGTGTTAACACTTCGTTATGAGAACATTCAACTACACGAAGTCACTTTGAAAATTAAAGAAATTGAAAAACAGTCACGAAGTATGGCTTGCTACCATTTATTCAAAAGGTCTTGTTCATACGCAGCAGATTGAGGTGTTAACACTTCGTTATGAGAACATACAACTACACGAAGTCACTTTGAAAATTAAAGAAATTGAAAAACAGTCACGAAGTATGGCTTGCTACCATTTATTCAAAAGGTCTTGTTCATACGCAGCAGATTGAGGTGTTAACACTTCGTTATGTGAACATACAACTACACGAAGTCACTTTAAAAATTAATGAAATTGAAAAACTGTCTCGAAGTATGCCTTGCGACCATTTATTCAAAAGGTACAGCTCGTACGCAACAGATTCAGATGTTAACACTCCGTATGTGTTCATTCAACTACGCGAAGACACTTTGAAATTTAATGAACTTAAAAAAACTGTCTCCAAGTATGACTTGCGACCATTTATTTAAAAGGTACAGCTCGTACGCAGCCGATGGAAATTTAAACACTTCGTTATGGATTCACACACCTACGCGAGGTCACTTTGAAAATTAATGAAATTAAAAAACTGTCTCCAAGTATGACTTGCGACCATTTATTTAAAAGGTACAGCTCGTACGCAGTCGATGGAGATTTAAACACTTCGTTATGGATTCACACACCTACGCGAGGTCACTTTGAAAATTAATGAAATTAAAAAACTGTCTCCAAGTATGACTTGCGACCATTTATTTAAAAGGTACAGCTCGTACGCAGTCGATGGAGATTTAAACACTTCGTTATGGATTCACACACCTACGCGAGGTCACTTTGAAAATTAATGAAATTAAAAAACTGTCTCCAAGTATGACTTGCGACCATTTATTTAAAAGGTAGAGCTCGTACGCAACAGATTCAGATGTTAACACTCCGTTATGTGTTCATTCAACTACGCGAAGAGACTTTGAAATTTAATGAACTTAAAAAACTGTCTCCAAGTATGACTTGCGACCATTTATTTAAAAGGTACAGCTCGTACGCAACAGATTCAGATGTTAACACTCCGTTATGTGTTCATTCAACTACGCGAAGACACTTTGAAATTTAATGAACTTAAAAAACTGTCTCCAAGTATTACTTGCGACCATTTATTTAAACGGTACAGCTCGTACGCAACAGATGGAGAGGTTAACACTTCGTTATGTGTTCATATAACCACGCGAAGACACTTTGAAATTTAATGAACTTAGAAAATTAAAAAAAACCGAACCGAAGTATGTATTGCGATGTTGTTTTATACGCCTCCTTCACGCATAAGGCGGTATACTCAGAGATCCGACTCGGATTTTTAGATAATTAGTTTATAACGACACTCTCTGTTTAGTTACAATGCCTTACATCGATTTCAGGCATAAAACACAATGAACTGAGTGAATACGCTGATAGATCGCGGAGGAAAACAAAGCGTGGTGTTGTGACCGTTAGAAAAAGACGCCGACTGATGGCGGAAGTTGACGCGGGGGAACGGTAGGTGGACGAGGGGGGCGGTGCGGGCCGCTTGACACCAGCTGCGTTTTTAGCGAGACCTTGAACTAGTTCAAGACGTAACTACTGCCGCGAGATTTAATTTGAAAAGATGATTATTTAAATACGTAGTGAGCGTACCGCTCGCTACAGCGATCACGTGCAATGACAGGTCGTAAGCCCTGTAGGTGCCTTGATTTCCTAGTTCTCCTATAGTATTCCAACCTCGTCTGAATTGAGATATTATTTTATTAAATTAGATTATTAATTTATAACAAATTGTGAGACCTAAACTGAAAAAGACCATATTTTAATGATAACTTAGTATTGAACCATTTAGATTTATAAAAAAAACTTTATATTTAGGTACAAACACTATTTGTAATTTATAGATTATAAGCCTGACATAAATTTCATAAATTAGTGGATTTTTAATTTATAACTAAAATGAGTACCTAGATCAAAATAAAAGTCTATAAATTATAAAAAAGCATAATATATTATAATATTATCCATAGAAAACAATGAATTAAAGTGAATTTTGTATTCGTACGACATAACCAAAAAATTGACTAATTGTACTTTTATTTGTTAATAAAATTTATGTTCAATCAAAAATTTGCATGATCGCCAAATTTGACTATGACAAAGAAAACAAATCAACTCAAGAAACTTATGTTGACCCGGAAATCGAAAAAAAGGCAATTCAGTGAATGATAAAAATTGAACCCGAAAGTCATCTAAGATCTAATCTTAAGAAAAAAATATGTAAACAAAGGATAAAAGTTTTCGGGCAAATTTATTTTCAGCATCGTTAAACCATGTTGAATTGTAAAAAAAAAACTAGATTGGAATAAAAATGTTTTTTCGTAAAATTTAGGCAAAAATCGATAAATTCGAATGGATAAGACGCTTCAACAGTCTAACGTTAAATTCTGTCCATCGATTTAAAATAATACTTACATAAATTAAAGTCACAGAAAATATCAACATATCAATGATCATTTTTAAATTGGGGAAGAGTATACACTTATAAGATTCATAGGTAACTCGAATAATTAACAAAAAAATATTAAGTTCTTATTTAAGTAAGAAAAAATAAGAATACTCAAATAATTAAGTAGGTATAGAGGATTAATTTGAATTTTTATTGTATTATAAAATAATCTTTCAAATATAAAAACTGACTTCAAATCGTATGTGTGTCAAGATAGACAAAATGTGACCTTCGATTATCTCTGCCTACCCCATGAGGAACATGGCGTGGTTGTATGCAGTAATATTACCTTTCATACAATTCGCCTAGACGCCTTTAAATATTGGAGAGCATGATGATTTTTTTCATGAAACCTATCATCAGAACTCGATGAATCGTATATGGTGTGATCGCCTCTGTATAGTAGGTAGGTACTCCCTTGCTATTTAAATAGAAATCAATAAAATTGGATGCTATGACAAGGAACTACTTTCGCTAAAGTGAAAATTGAAGAGTTTGATGAATTTCTTATGGATCTCATGATTAGATATTGACCAAATTTAAATGAAACTTATGAGAATTTACTCCTTTTCTTATGAAAAATCAATCATTGTCAATCAAGTCAAATAACGTAGTAATAAGTTATCACTGAAAATACATAAATAAAAAAAAGTTCACGTCGTATTGATAACCTCATCCATTATTGTAAGTCGTTTAAAAGTAGTGGTATAATTTGGTAGGGTGGTACTTGACAATTGTTTTTGTGAATATTACGACTGTAGTCTATGATTTTGTATCCGTTTCCGAAAACATAGACATTCCGCCTTCTGTTTCCGGTTGGCTCTCTGATTGGTTGAGATCTCGTAGTATGGAGTCAAATGAGCTATGAAATTTTACATTAAATACGAAAAATTAAAAAAAAATGTAAATTTAATTTATAATAATTTATAATTCAATTTATAAAGCAACTCGCTATTATTATTATAAACAAACTTAAACCTAACCTAAGAATGCAGAAAAGAAAAGCTGGGACTAGACGCTACTAGCTAAAATCATCCGCGCTTAGTATGAATGCTAGACAAACGCGGTGCGCATGTGCAACGAAATGTAACATATATCTTGAGATGTCACTTGTATCTTGGCTTTCCGAAGGCCGATGTTATTCATGGATAGCCTAGTTTGTACACCAGTTTTTTTTTGATACATCATGTACAGACGGTTTGTCTAGTATTCACACCAATTTAGTTTTTTTTTTTAATATTTTAGTTATTTTTTTTTTAATATACAATGCAACTGGCCCACGCCAGTTGCAATTATAACTACATACAATCCTAACCAACTTATTTTTACTAAACTTTTGTAGGTTAGGTTAAAAAATCGGTGTATAATTTTCGCCAAACATCTTGAACGAGCTTCCAGTTCGCAGAGCGCAAATTAGTGTCTTTAACCTTCGTTGGTTTACGTGCAAATCGCCCCCCTTCTCGGCTAAAAATTCAAAATATTTGGCTACAACTCTACATGCTAGGATATCCATATTTGTGTTGATAAAAACATAGAAACGAGATACTTTGATAAAAATGACATTTCATTGCACATGCGCACCGCGTTTGTTTAGCATTTATATTACGCGCGGATGATTTTAGCTTACTGTCGGGACAGGCTCGCTATCAAAACACGATGGCGTACTTTCATTCATCACTTACATCATAAAACATATCAAATTTTACGTGTTTGTAGTTTTAAAGCTTACAACGAACCACGGAAAGTCGAATGTTAGGGATAAGTAGAAACAAAGTAAACAACGAACACAATTCTCTTTACAGTATAATAAAAAAATATATCTTAATACGATGTTGCTATTACTTTGTGGCACATTTTTACAAATTATGATTACAAAAAATTGTAAACAATACCTTCAAGCGGTTTGCTACCATTTATTTGCAACCAAGGTACCGGGTTCGTTTTCCGAAGGAGACATTTTAAATTGTGTTTTCAATATCTATGAGACAATAAATATCACAAGTCAACTTGTTATTGACAAACATAGTATCTACTTGTTACTTGCCCGAGACGCAATAAAAATAAAATATAGGATGTTGTATAAAACTGTCATTCGCATTCGCTCATTTGACGAGCTTTACACTTTTGTAGAAGTTAGTACTCGTACCTTCACGAATCATACAAATAGGGACCACGATAAAAATTTTGAAGCAATTTGATCCAGTTTTAAAATAATTATCAAAACTCTCCGCTCCATTACACTTCAGTTCTAACACAAATATGAAAGGTAGATACCTACTATCAAAACCCCAATCACCCTCAATCACTTTTTTTGGAACATTTCCAAAGCACTAACGTATTAATATTACTGTGTGTATGTATATCTACATGTATTTCGTGGTAAATATTTTATTTTGATAAAATAATAGTCATTTTGATAATACTGAATAAATCATGCGCCATTATTTCCATGTCAGTGATTAATAATGAAATATCAATTTTATAGCAAACCCAATAGTTGAGAACCCAACCTTCAGTTGATTTTTTTTTTTATTTTTTTCATTCGGTAACATAACAGCTTTTTTAGAAAATACATCATAATACTATATAATAAACAAAGTAATAAAAAGCCAATAATAATGCTTCACTAAATTATATAAACCTTTTTAATATTATTCCATGAAGAGGACATTGATCAGGTATAGGGTTGCGTTCACAACGAACGCCGAGTGCACTTAGTGAACGCTCCAAGTCGTTCATAATGACCAGAAACAGATGCCCGAAAGTCACTCTGGCGTTCAGATTGCACGTCGTGTGTACGCACCAAACGCTCGGTAAAGTTGTCGGGTGAAAAACGCTTTAACAGTTATAGTATCTGTTGACTTCTATTTCATCTGTGGAATGATGACTATTTGTTTCTGTGGTATCTAATATGTCAGTTGACATCAGTTTACATTATTTATGATGACAATACGCATTCACAAAGAGGTTAATGTATAAAAAATATCATTCAACAATTGCCAATAAAAGCTCAGAGATCATTATTTACACCACTGCCCAATTGTTGTCTTTTGATGAAAATATAGCCTTAAAAGAGACATGTATGATA
Source organism: Molanna angustata (assembly GCA_963576475.1). Lineage (NCBI taxonomy): Eukaryota > Metazoa > Arthropoda > Insecta > Trichoptera > Molannidae > Molanna > Molanna angustata. The sequence goes on along the minus strand of OY754968.1, from coordinate 37,454,558 downwards.
AATATCATTTGACATTTAAAACACCCGACGCAACGTTCAGATTGAAACGCCGCTCGAAAGCGTTCAGTGAGCTTGGTGTAAAAAACGCCATAATCTGTAACTTCAGGTCCCAACGTCGAGCGTTGAATCTTTACACAACCTAGGATTAACGACAGAATGCCAGCTAATCCTTCGACCACCGGAAGACCAATCCGGACACGGAAAGTAAGTAGTACCTACAACCTAGAACATGGTAAGGAAACTGGGAAATGAACTGGAACGATGAAATAGGATAATGTCACTAACCAATGATTGTAGCCGCATTAAGTCCTTATCAAACCTTTAGTCTATGTCCTTATAAAACACGAAATATCAAATACCTATTTTAATTATTCCGATATCTAATTAAATCTTGTAATCAATTTCTCACAAGGGACATCTTCTCCCTTGCTTGGGGTCAGCTCTTCTAAATTATAGGTCCTTATGTCCTGTATTACGTCTGCACCAAGGCCATATCTCTGCAGTTTGATTCGTCTTCGCACGATTCGAAAATGAAATAAAATAGACTCGCCCACGTTGCTGCGAACGAAATTTTTGTAAGCAAATTTCGGTTTGGAAGCCACCAAAAAGAAAGTCAGTCATTCGTATCCCAAGTGTTATGGCAATCAAGGATGTGTTTGAATTTTTGTTCCTAAATAAATTTCAAGTTTAAACGCAAATCTTTTTTATATTCGAAAAATTGATAACCCAGAGTTTTCAAGATAGACATCTTTGTTATTTCGTTCGTTCAATGGCTGATAGTAAGTTCAAAGATCCATCGCATCGGTAAAAATCTCCACTAAGCCAGAGGTTATAGAAAATTCCATTTCCTCTCTAAAAATGATATCAGTTTGAATCTGTGAATAAATTTTAGGAAAATTTCCGTTCGTCGATTTTATCATAGAACCAGAAATGATTGCAACGTCGGGTACGGCGTACTAGGAGATTATCAGAGAAAATTGCAATATTGGATGGATACGTCGGTATGTACGAGTAGGGCACTTGCTAAATTAAAAAATTCACTTAAGATCAGTGATTAAAAATATTTCAATTGAGGCGAATTTTATACAAAAAAATATAAGGAAAAACTTAGGGCCATAGCTTTAGCGAAAAGGTGTTAACGTAATAATGTGATGGTATTTGAATAAAGAACGGCGTTTAAAATAATTATAATAAAATATCTCCCCTGCTGGGAATCGAGCCCTAAACCCCAACATAGAAGTCGACCGACTTACCACTATGCCACGACAATCTGGAGTGTTTGCTTTTAGTTAATAGGTACTTAGTAAAAAACACTGAATGTAAGCGAAAGCTCATACACCAATAACGTTAAAATTCAATAGAGACATCATTAAAGTATATTATTATTTAATAATTTCTAGAACAAAAAGCAGGTCCCGAAAAATTAATAGGTATATCACGGAATGAACTAGTCATGTAATGAATTGTTTTATAGGAACGTGTTTTAACTAGATTTTAGAGAAGAATTGAGTATAATTTAATAAATATTCGAAACTCCTAAACACTTCTAAACTCCTCACTGACAAGTTACTCCACAGAGTATGAAAAATAATCAGCATTTTCATGAAATGAGTTTGTTTTTGATTTAAATATTTTATTTTAAAAAATAGATAATTCTTCAATGCCATTTTATTATGCCCATATACCAATGTGAAAATATATATAAAAAATTCGACTTTCCAGAGCTTGGGGTCACTTTGAAATATTTGACAGTTAAAAAAATAAGAAGCATTGATTAAATATCCTTAAAAATCTAATGGGGTCTAAGCGAGTAGGTATTAGATGTATATATTTCCAAATTTTGAAAATAATCGAATGAGTACCTACTTTAGTCTATAATCGAAAAATTTGAATTAACACGCCACACATAACACGCAGCACATATTACACAGCACATACACATATGCATTGTGATGAAACTTCCAGAATACAATCTCAGCATGATACCACTTGATAATCTGAAATAAAAAAAATAACATTAAAAATTACTAATTCATAACTCCCCTCTATATCCCCTTGGGTTAGTGAGGGGCAAAAAAGTTTCAAAAATATAACCATATTTGAATCATAAATTCGCTATAAACCACTTGTTTTTTGAGTCACTTCGCGACATGTTTCGGAAGCGCTGTCCTTCCATCGACCGGCGTGTCTAGACTAACATGTTGAATTTGTGTGTATCTGTCTGTGAAGCGAGGGGTGTGACGGTTGAGGGTTGGTTGGGTTAGTGGGGGGAGGGGAGTATTGTGTAATGTTTTGGTTTTTGATGGGGAATATATTAAGTATTGGAGAAGAATTATGAAAGGTATGGTTATTTATAAGTTTTAAGCGGGAATTTATGTGTTTGTGTATTTCGAGCGTTTCGTAGTTGTTAATTCGGTGTCCTATATGTTGTGTTTCGTGTAATAGTTTTAGTTTGTGGTTATTGAATGAGTGATTAGTTTGGATAATGTGGTTAGCAAATTCTGAGATATTATTTAACAGATTTTTAATTATCTCAATAGAGACGAAGTTGGAATATTTATTGTAAGAGAACCGGGAAATCAAGGCACCTACAGGGCTTACGACCTGTCATCGGCTGGTTTACGTGATCACTTTATGCGCTTGCGCAACGTTCACCAATTATGCCTTTTTAATGAGATCCCTATCAATTCAATTTTGAAAGTTCTATATATTGTAATACTGAAATTCTTTTCGCTTGAAAATAAGGAATTTATTATTAAAAAAAAAAAAAAATTATAATAAGATTGTTGTTCATAATTTCACCCATAGATGGCTGTAGTAAAAATTCCTTATTTTCAAGCGAAAAGAATTTCAGTATTACAATATATAGAACTTTCAAAATTGAATTGATAGGGATCTCATTAAAAAGGCATAATTGGTGAACGTTGCGCAAGCGCATAAAGTGATCACGTAAACCAGCCGATGACAGGTCGTAAGCCCTGTAGGTGCCTTGATTTCCCGGTTCTCCTACAATAAATATTCCAACTTCGTCTCTATTGAGATAATTAAAAATCTGTTAAAAAATATCTTTGACTCCCGACAGAAAAAAAATCCAATGTTTGCGCATATGCAATAATAAAAATATATTCGATGAGATATTATTGTTGCTTAAGCATCTTCTGTGTTCGTTTATTCTTATATTTAGGTTTCGTGAGGTCTGTCCTATGTAGTTTTCGTTACAGTCACCACATGTTATTCTATAAACTCCACTTTTTTCTTTGTAATTTCTTTTAGTTTTAGAATTTAATAATGATAAATTCATAAATATACCTTATTATTTAGGCATATTTTAGTATCTTTATTTTCATTTACCAAAGCACTTTTTAAATGTTTTTACTCCTCACTACACCAAGGGGATTACGCGGGGAGTTACGATTTCACATTTTTAAGGCTAGTTTTTTTATTGCAGATAATCAACTCGTATCATACTGAGATTGTATTCTAAAAATTTCATCACAATGTACATATGTATAGGTTTGTGTGCTGTGTATCATGTAAGGGTTGTTTATTATTTATCGATTATGGACTAAAGTACTCAATCAATTTTTTTTCAAATTTTGAGAATTTGTATACCTTATACTTGCTTAGACCCCATTAGATTTTGAAGGATATCTGAATATTGCTTCTATTTTTTTTTAACTGTTAAACATTTCAAAGTTACCCCAAACTCAGGAAACTTAAAATTTAATATTTTTATTTTCAAATAACTAAAAAGGCATATCACTTATATAAAGTGACATTGAAGAATTATCAAGTTTTCATAATAAAACGGATGAAAAAATGTTATTGGTGTCTGAAAAGAAGATATTAAGGAAAATCTTTGGTCCAACTAACGATGGAGGGGCCTGGAGAATACGGTGTAATCTTGAGCTAGAGGCAATGTACAACGAAACGAATGTAGTCCATTTTATTAAAATTCAGCGCCTACGTTGGCTTGGACATGTGTGCCGGATGGATGATGACCGTATTCCTGAAAAGGTATTAGACACCTGTCCCGAAGGCAGAAGAAGTAGAGGCAGACCTAGGTTGAGATGGCTGGACGATGTGCTGTGCGATATAAGAGAAATGGACCTGATAAATTGGAGAAGACTGGCGGTCGATAGGGAGGGATGGAGACGATTTCTGGGGGGGGGGCAGGGTCCGTAGCGGACTGTAGTGCCAGTGATGATAGTGATGGCGTTGAAGAATTATCAAGCTTTCATCATAAAATATGTAAATCCAAAATAATTTAAAAAACACATTTCATTAAATTGCTGAATATTTTCCATACAGAATTTGAATACTTTGTGGAGTGACTTGGTAGTAAGGAGTATAGCGTTGGCCACAACTCACTCTTTTTTATATAAATTTGTTTGTAGATGATATGCCTACATAATACACATATACAAAGTATATATATATTCACAAGGTAATTTTAAATTAGATCTTTATCCTCACGTAGCTTTTTACCTTTGTAGTCGGATTAAGAAATTCAACTCACAATATCATTATATTATACGTTATATCTATTGTATACAAAGAACTGAGTGAATTTAATTACATGACGCGTCTCAAAATATTAATTCCAACCATAAATGTATTATAAAGGTCTTTCTACAATGAAATAATGTAAGGTAAAATTTCTAGTATAGAATTACAAGACAAATCTCTAACGCAGTAGTGTTCCAATATTACTTCTTGTGCAACCCTTATACGGAAAATATGTAGGAATTTATACAGTGCCGTTTGACTACATATAAAAGTTATTGAAATATTTCAATATATTTCTAAAGTGCCGCATTCAGTGTATTTAGTAATACTCTGAAATAATAAATGCAGATATTACGATATCAAACTCACTTCATGTATTCCAAAGAAGTCAATATATTTAACTGTTTTCGATTTTCTCTTCTGATTTTTTATTAATTTGCTATAAACTTTTTTTATTTCGTAATATATGAATTTAAGTGGTAGGTACCTGAAACTTATAGTGGTGCCTTCGAAAGTATATTTTGGGTTCCTATTTTGAGTTGATAATTTTGAAATATAAGCATTCGTTGTTCTGGAAAAGGCAGGGGAATATAAAAAAAATAATGTGAATAATTAAAATATATTTTGTTTAGTTAAAAATGTTCTTTCTAATAATTGAAAGATAAAATATTACAAATTTGAAGGTTAGTTATATTTATATATATACTAGAAATCAGATGTAGGATAAAGGTAGCTCGTGCTGAATATAAGATATTAATATAATAAGATATTTTTTACGGCAATAATGAAATATCAGCAAGGAATTTATTAGTAATTGCTATGTTGGATCCATGCTTTTGTACGGAATTTGATTGTGACGGTAGAGTATGAGCCAAGTAAAATGTTTCGTTATTGTGTTATCCTACAACTTGTCACAAAAAGTGTGACAATTTATAAGAATATTACAATTTCCAATAATTTCACAATGCTTATACTAGAACCCGTAAATAACAAACCACATAGAAAAACCAATATTGGTATTAAAGTATATTTTTTTTCAAATATTTTTATAGTTGAGGTCGTCTCACATTTTGCGAACCACTGGTAAGGATGATGATGTCACATGTCTCGTGTTATAAAGCTCGCCTTATGCTCGATCGCTAAAAGATAAATCTAGTCAACGTAAAGCTTGGTTATACCTTATAGGTAAGAAGGTATATAAATATGTACTAGTACCTTTATACTAAAATATAAGATGTTTATAACGTGGAAAGACCTCTGATGTTCATTTGCATTATTTATCAACCTTGGGTGGGCATGTTTAACCTCAATTTGTATACAATTTATAAGGCAATATTATTATTGTGTTGCCTCATTCAATTTAATTTATCTTCGCTATCATCTTACTTAAACAATTACGTAAAATCCACAACATAGTTTTACAAAGCAATAGAAAAACGATTATACAAATACATGTGTATGTACCGTTTTTCTTGGAATGTTGACAATATTTAAATGAATTTTTATGAAGTACCTACACTTATATTGTAAGTATCTTTACATACTTACTTAAAAAAGAGGGGATTAAGAGCGTGAGAGTATTTTGAAAGTTTTTGACAGATGGAATCACAGTTCTGTAAGAAAGTCTGGGGGGCAAGTCGGAAACAAAATCATCCATGTTTACCATAATATCATGGATATAATTATCTTATTGATTTCTACAATATCTTATGATTTTATATAACTCGGTAAGATAATTATATCCATGAAATGGGTTATTATGAGGGTTTTCATTCCATTGTTTGGCGGGAGTTACCCCTCCAGCTATCAGTTAATGCGCTTTACACGACATGTCATGTGATATCGATTTGGAGAAGATCGAACTTATAGTTGCTTAGGTTGGTACATAGTTGCGCCATACACAAATCATCATGACGTAGGTACACTTTCTACATAGATGATCATCATCATTGGCGCTACCGCTCTCCTCCAATGTTCAATTCTGATCGCCCTTATCTCTGGATAAGTGTTAAGACTCTTTTTGGGGATGCGATCATCATTCATCCGGCTGACATGTCCCAACCAGTGCAGTCTACGTACTTTTATGACTTGTACAATGATGGGTTCGTCATTATAATACCTGTAGTTCATAATTCTATCACACCCTCCGAAGTCCATTATCGTTTACTGGGCCAATAATTTTACCAGGATTTTTCTTTCAAATATGAACAGACTATATTCGTTTCTTTTTGTTAAGACCCAAAATTCAGCTCCATACAAAACGTCAGTTCTAAGAAGAATTTTGTATATAAGGATTTTTATTTTCCTTGCTAACCGATTCAACCTCATTCTTTCCTTAATTCCAGTGCTGCAGTTATTTTCATGGAGGAAAGCAAACCTGGATAGCAAAACATCTACCGATTTCACTGTATGTGTTTTCACATCAATAGGATGCAGGTTACTTTCTAGGTCATACCAATTAGGAATTGATGTAAAAAAAAACACTTTGAGATTGTGTAGTGTCCGAATAAATCTTTGGCTTCGTCTACCTTCAGCCAATCAAAACACCTTCGGCCAAAATTAAGCAGAAAGATTGGCCGAAGCCGAAATTTTCGATCAGGTGTTAAAAAGAGTAAAAACTGAATAACTAGTACCTACGAGCAAGCTCGTATTTGGCTAGGTATATTGAATTTCTTATTTAAGTCGTATAATATGTGTATATGAATAGGTAAGTACAACAATTATTCCACAATTTGTATCGATATTTTATTAGTCTAATAGTAGATTTACAATAACAAGTCATTTTTAATCACATGTTCTTTATTTTTCCTTCCTTTAGTCATTTTTATTACTTGTTCTTTATAGGTATGAAAAAGGTAAGTCTGGTACTTGGGAGTGGTTGCATTTACCAGTGCGCATGCTCTTTTTAGGGGGAAATTGCAGATTTTGACATTATTTCAATATAATCTATATGGTTTCAATATAAATTTCATAGTAGTCGAAAACTTTGGCTTCGGCCGAAATTTGCGGCTGGGGCCGAAGATTCTGCTTTGGCTAAAATCTGACCTTGATTAGGACACTAGTTATCAGTGAACTTTAATAATGACGGTACTATTCAAAATTCTAAGTAATAGAGAGAATATATTACTCTCGTTTTAAAATTTCGTCGATCGAATAATGATGATTCTATAATATGATGATGGAGTTCCATCATGAAAAGACAATTTCAGACATTGAAAAAAAATACTTTGATTAAAAAAAAGAACAGTATTCGAGTAGAGGGAAAATCGTTGAAAGAAAAACGTCGCGTATCACGCTTTGTTAAATTATTTTACATATTATTATTATTATTTTGATAAGTGTTTCATAAATCAAGGAAGAAAAACAAGAGTAAAACTTTGACACTCAAAACTTTCTCCTATTAATACTTCTCTGAAAGCTGTCTCATAGCATTGTTGGTGTTTACACACCTACATACATATATACACAGGAAGCATGATCCCGAGATGTACCCAAAGTACGGTGATGGACAATACAGCCCTCTCATTGGTTATGTTGAATCTTATTTTCAAACATGTTCGACTACAATGAGATGTTTTATAAGAGATCCAGTTTTGTTATAATTTATTTCAATATATTTTAATTCATACAAGATCACACTTCTTCTTCTTCTTCTTCAGCCCTCTGTCTTCCACTGCTGGATATAGGCCTCTTCCATATTCTTCCACTTCCTTCTATCGTTTGCTGCTTGCAGCCAATTTCTACCCCCCACAGCGGCTATGTCGTCAGACCATCTTTTTTGCGGTCTTCCGACGCCTCTCTTACTTTCCCAAGGTCTCCATCTCAATATTTTAGGAGTCCATCTTGCGGGTTCCTGTCTAGCAATATGTCCCGCCCATTGCCATTTCAATGTAGCTACGCGATCCATGACGTCCGCTACTCTGGTCCTTTTCCTAATTTCCTCATTTCTTATTCTGTCTCTTAGGCTTATACCAAGCATGGATCTTTCCATGGATCGCTGTGTGCATTTGAGTTTTTCTACATTTCTTTTTGTAAGGGCCATGGTCTCCAATGCATATGTAGTCACTGCCAGTATACATGATTCATATGTTTTTCTTTTCAGACAGATCGGAATCTCTTTATCTTCTAGAATGTGTCTAAGTTTGTTAAAAGCTGCCCAACTCATTCCTATTCTTCTTGGCAGTTCCGCTGTTTGGTTTTCTTTGCCCAGTTTTATCTTGTGTCCAAGATATATGTATTCATCCACTATTTCGAGATTTTTATTGTTAACAGTGATGATTTTGTTTTCTGGACTTATAATTTTCGTTTTTGCTATGTTCATACTTAGACCAATCTTGCTAGAAGCCTCATGCAATTCATTAATCATTTGACTTAATTCATCAATGCTCTCACCTACAACAACTATGTCATCAGCGAATCTTAGGTGACTCAAATATGTGCCATCTATCTTCACCCCTTTGTTATCCCAGTTGAGGGTTTTAAATACATCTTCTAGGGCTAGCGTGAATAGCTTTGGCGAAATTGTGTCACCTTGTCGCACACCTTTTTGAATTTTTATTTTTTCAGTTTTAGTGTCGTCATCGATTACAACAGTCATAGTTGCATTTTCATATATAAAGTTTATTAGTTGTATATACCTGGAATCTATTCTTGCATTTTGGAGTGCCTCGATAATTGCCCATTTTTCAACTGAATCAAACGCTTTTTGGTAGTCAACAAAAGCTAGATGTATAGGTATGTTATACTCTGTTGTCTTCTCTATGAGTAGTCTTAATGTCTGAATGTGATCTCTGGTTCCAAAACTTTTGCGAAAACCAGCTTGCTCTACGGGTTGATAACTATCAAATAATAATCACACTAACCATATAATACGGTTATCAGTGGGTTTCTATATCATACAATTAATTTAATTAACTAACAATGAAGAAATTTAGAATTTTTTCTTAAAATATAAAAATGTTATAAGAGATAGTAATCAAAAACCAAAAAAAAACTACATAAGAAAAACTTAAAAATATAATAGAGTAAAAATAAAAGGAAGGAAAAATCATTATTCATTTAAATGAATAATGTTTTTGTTTAATGTTTCAAACATTAAATTTTTCGACCGACAGTAAGTGAGCATTCTATGGAATTCCATTTAATTTTTTATAGGTTATTGGCTTATGAAAATTTAATACAAATTATATAGACGCTAGCTTGAAAATCAAACGATATACCTACCACTAAACTTACTATGTAAATTATGAATTCAACACAAACGTTACATGTCAGCATGTTCTAAGGAAAAAAAATGCTGTTTTATTTTGAGCTCTGTAAATTCAGGATTCAACGAACTGTTAGTGGTTGTTGGCTTCCTGACTTTTTCGATAATGTAACTATTTCTTTTTCTTCTTCGTGTGAAACTCTCCCTGTGGGGTGTAGAGTACAAATTAAATATAAAATTAGACTTATCATTAAAAATAATTTATTTTTTAGCCTGTGCATGCTAAAAAAGATGCATGTGCATGCATAAAAAAGAGAAATTATTTTTAATCACTTTTTATTCAGGTAGGTACACTTCGCGATGATGCGTACGGGATGCCTACTGACATAAAATTTATTTTCACTTTATGATGCTCTTTGGGATGGCGAGAGATTTTTATTTCCTTTTTTAATTTTTTTCTTGGGTTATTCATGAAACTAAAACAGATAAAAAATATTTCGCGACAAATACAAGGGCAAATTTAGCGCTTGTTGTTGTCTATTGATTATAATATAAGATTCCTGTTACATATATGTACCTAGTTTAGGCAAATTGGTTTGAAATGTATGGAAAATTTGGCAACCAATATGGATTTCTTTTTTCTATTGGAATATTTTGTTAAAATAGGTATAGTGTTCAATTCTTCCCCCTTCGCCCCACCCTTTCTGGGTGAGCGTCATTCATCCCGCCCAGCCCCCTCAAGGTCCCGATTCGCGGGTTTTTGAGTTTCAAAGAAAACCGCATACGATACATAAAAACAACACGAGCTTCTAGCTTAAATTAGGAAGGGATATAAAAAGGAACTGCACACGATACATAAAAACAACAAGAATAAAACAACACGGCCTTCTATCTTAAATTAGGAAAGGATACAAAAGAGAACCGCACACGATACACAAAAACAACACGAATAAAACAACACGAGCTTCTAGCTTAAATTAGAAAAGGATACAAAAAGGAACTGCACACGATACATAAAAACAACAAGAATAAAACAACACGGCCTTCTATCTTAAATTAGGAAAGGATACAAAAGAGAACCGCACACGATACACAAAAACAACACGAATAAAACAACACGAGCTTCTAGCTTAAATTAGAAAAGGATACAAAAAGGAACTGCACACGATACATAAAAACAACAAGAATAAAACAACACGGCCTTCTATCTTAAATTAGGAAAGGATACAAAAGAGAACCGCACACGATACATAAAAACAATACGAATAAAACAACACGAGCTTCTAGCTTAAATAAGTATAGGATACAAAAGAGAAAGGCAATCGTGGTTTCACTGGATTCACGAATCCAGGCCCACGAGCACAGGCGACCAGATTACCAGCCAGAATAGGCGAGCCACATAGACTTGCAAACATGTATGCGGGCTTAAGGGGGCCCCTTACTGACTCGAGTCACGCTCATCACTCACCCACTAACCTCCGACTGATACTCCAATCGCCTGTGCAACCAATTAATTGTTATAATCACATGTAATATTGTATGTAATTCTAAAGTCAATATGAATATTTAAATAATTAAAAAATGATTCTTTATACATTTTCTATCAACCTCTCATACAGTGCAGTATGAATGAATGAATGAATGAATGAATGAATGAATGAATGAATGAATGAATGAATGAATGAATGAATGAATGAATGAATGAATGAATGAATGAATGAATGAATGAATGAATGAATGAATGAATGAATGAATGAATGAATGAATGAATGAATGAATGAATGAATGAATGAATGAATGAATGAATGAATGAATGAATGAATGAATGAATGAATGAATGAATGAATGAATGAATGAATGAATGAATGAATGAATGAATGAATGAATGAATGAATGAATGAATGAATGAATGAATGAATGAATGAATGAATGAATGAATGAATGAATGAATGAATGAATGAATGAATGAATGAATGAATGAATGAATGAATGAATGAATGAATAATATATTTCCAACAGTATAAATATTACAAAGGAACAAAATACAATTTAATTTATACTTAATTACAGTTTTACAATAATTTTTTTTTCACACATTTGGAAATTTTAAAATAAATAAAATAAAATAAATAAATAAAATAAATTTTACTGCCACGCTAGACATAGTCTGTTCTGAGGCAGTACTAGTTTAAAATTGCTATGGCTACTCTGCGATCATATGATTTGTTTTCTTTTTTTCTTCACATATTCCATTCACTTAGAACATCGAACAACCAGGATGAAAAACTCTAAATCCTCTATCTCAAAAAATCTAAGAGTACCGAGGCAGATCCTTCTCTTCCAATCTGCTTCAGCCAACGAGTAACGAGGTCTTTGAAATTTTTCCCATTATGCGATAATTTTTGTTCAATATCTATCATTATTTTATTATAGAGTCTTGGTGCCAAAAAACTATATTGACGCTGCGCATGTGTTGTTCTTGGTTGTGGCGGTCTTAGCTGATGTCTGTTTCTAGTGCCATGTATCAATATATAGTCCGGTTGGAACTCAGCAGTGTTTTTATGCAAATGAGACAGTATCAGTCTCATATAGAGCTGTCTAACATCCAAAAATCCACTGTCTATATATATTTGTTCTGTGGGGTATCTTTTAGGTCTTCTGTGCATTACCTTTATTATACAAAAGTGATATCACTTAGTTTTTTCGAAACCAGCCTCTAAATATGAAATTTATTACAGTATTAAATTTTACTGTATAATGTTTAGTTTACTTGTGAGTTTTTCAATTTACAACTAAAATGTATATATTTTTATTTAATAAAATATAATAACAGAGAAATTAGATTTTCCCGTCAAACTGCAAAGCAGTTTTTTGGCAGGGCAGATTCTCTCTTTCACAAAGTAAGTTAACTTATGTCAACACAAAAAATGAAAGAACAGAAACTAAAAGAAAAAAAATATCGGAAAATAAATTAAATTAAACCTTACAAAATATAATATGTGTATGTAAAAGGAAAAAATGAAGTATCCGCTATAAAATGGGCTATTTTTTATATCCTCCTTTTTTACGCTGCTGTTTTATTTAAGCTGAACGTATGGTTAACTCGGAACAATTATTACATAAGATGTGTCAAATCGACGCTTCCAATTTCACATACGACTGGAAATTTTGCGTGTGCGAGAGCGTTCTCAAATAATATAATTTCAAGACATCGAGTCTATTGAGTGCCGTATTTGTTTATTTATTTATAAACGGTATAAAATGCCTTTTACATACATAGATAAAAACACATATTGATGACAATAATAGATAGAATAAAAAAAGCAATTAGGTATACACTTGGCAAAAAAAAATACTTAAACCTAAACAGTAAGACAAAAATAAAAAAATACATGTAAGCAAACATAAAAAAAAAATATAAGTACATAAGGATCCAAAAAAAAAACAAAACAGTAAATTCAAAAATAAAAAACATTAAATTCAAAAATCAATAGACGTATGCAAACATAAAAAACGATGTACATATGGACTCAAAATCAACCAAAACATTAAATAAAAAAGTATTATTAATAGAAAAAAAAATATCAGTGTCATGTTAATTATAAATAAACAAAAAATATATGCAAAAAAAAAAACAAACATTTAACAATCGCAAATATACAAATCCGTACTGAGAATATCACAGGTTGTTTCTGTTGTTTCTCTCATAAAAAAAATGTGTGTATCGTCTGTTTATATTTGAATTTGGACAGCATAAAAATGTCACCTAAATGAGAATATTCATTTCCAGTATTATGGAGTCGACTGATTAGCGAGTGATATTCTGTTTGTGTACGTGTATTGTTGTAATAAAATGGTGCTGTTTGTCTGGTTGATCGTCGTGGTATATTGTAATTAATCAATTCTGTTAGTGCAGGGGTATCCAAAATCGAGTGAATTATTTTGTGTAAAGTAACCAAGTCAAATATTTTTACGCGATCTGATAGTTTTAATAAATTTGTCATATGGAGAAGGGCATTGTAATCTATTAAATCTCTAGGAATAAAAATCTTGACATTCACATATCTAAGAAATCTATGTTGCACTTTTTCGATAGATTGAATATGAGAGTTATAATGTGGAGACCATATTGTTGAATTGTACTCTAAAATACTTCTCACTAGTGATGTGTACAGAATTTGAATACTAAGTATGTCTGTAAATTTTTTAGTAATACAGAGAAATTATTACAGAAAAAGAGTTCAATGTTTACTAAACAGAGATATTTCCACATTCAGCGATCTGCAAAGCATCGGGAAGAAGTCTGGCCATATACATATGAGTAACGAACAAACAGTATTGAGGCATCACACACAGAAGAGGTTTCTTTATGATGGATAAAAAGCATGCTTAATAATGGATAGTTATTTAAACTTTATTTATTTCCTTCAATGACAGTTTTTTCCAATCATCACAATGTTACTTCAGCAAACATCCCCGCGGACTTTGTCATAAGATTTTAATTATTAATCTTAATACAAAATGTATTTATTAACAACCTAAACTTAGTCAATCTCACCCAACATAACCTAACCTAACCTAACCCATAGCAAAAAAATAAATATTTTCAAATATGCCCAGAGATCAAATTTATATTCTCTACTTTAAAATTTATTTTATACGATGGGTCACCGAAACAGTTAGCATTATTGCGTTTTATCTCTCAATTCAATCAAACATTCATCGACTTTCAGTCATATTCAGACCACTCTCAAAGTGAAGTCGGTATATTTTCCAGTTTGCTTCAGGGAGATATAATAATAAATATCTCTATTATTATAAAATACCCTGACTGAATATTATTCAATAAACCTTGACATTACAACTTAGCGAAATATGGGATAATTAAATAAGTTTTAGCTCTCAAAAGAGCTAAAAATATTTTTCCGACATACTTTTTCAATATGTAACAATATATTTCTATCGATTTAGTTTAGTTACCGATTCCTAAATAATCAGATGAGTCGGTGGTAAAGAGATTAGAACACTGTATTAGTAATAGAGTGGATGTGGGTTCGAATTCTGCCTCGTCATATTTCGTTCACCTTTAGTACAAGTATTCACTTTAAAAAACTTTTTGGTCGGCTCCTTTTATTTTCTGTTATTACTTCTTTGAACATTACTAAATTATGTTTAGGTATAAACTAAAATTTTCTAATAGAGTTCAATTTATAATTAATTTATAAGAATGAAACTAGGTATCTACATGGTTTTGTTCAACTGTTACACAGTTAATAGTAATCTATACTCAACGTTTTACTCCTCACTAACTCAAGGGGACATAATATGTATGGACAAGGGGACATTATATTATAATAATACAATTAGTAGGGAATTATGAATTCGCAATTTTTAAGGCTATTTTTTTATTACAGATTATCAACTGGTATCATGCTGAGATTGTATTCTGGAAGTTTCATCACCATGTATGTGTGTGTGTGCTGTGTACCTACTATGTGTTATGTGCTGTGTTCTATGTACGGCGTATTTATTTTACTTTATCGATTATGTGTAGACTAAAGCACTCATTCGGTTCCTTTCAAATTTTGCAAATTTGTATAAGTTATACTCACTTAGACCCCATTAGATTTTGAAGGATATCTGAATAGTGCTCAATTTTTTTTCAACTGTCAAATATTTCTATGAGACCCCAAGCTCAGGAAACTCGAATTTTTTTGTTTTTATTTTCAAATTGGTAAAAAGGCATATCACTTTCATGAAATTATATTGAAGAATTATCAAGTTTCATAATAAGATATTTAAATATATACAAACAATTAATTAAAATCACTCACCAATCTCCACTTAATATCCAACATCTTTTGTCTCTTAATAATTCACGTGTAGGTACTGTCCGTTATTTCAAAATTCCTTTCATTGAATGACATAAATTTTTAATAAAATTAACTTTTTCTCCTCTGACATGAAATACATTGGCACAAAGCACTCTTTACAGGGTGAATTGCCTTAAACTTAAAAAAAAAATTATGAAAATACTGAATATTTTTCATACGAAATTTGAATACTCTGTGTAGTGAATCGTTAGTGAGGAATTTAGCGTCAGCCACAACCCACTCGTTTTAATAATGAATATATCCATATAAATCCTTAAACATTTCATTAACAAAGGTATAAATGCTTGTGCTATAGGTGAACGTAATCGGTCGTGGCAGGATTCGAACTCGCGACCACTGGATTACTAACACATCGCGCTAACCGCTCTGTCACCACCTATTTCGTAACTCGTACGTCTTTTTTATGAATTATTAAAATTAGATTTATTTGGTTGTAAGAATTTGACTAATGGCAATAAAGTCTACTAACATATTGTTATAAAGTATTTTAATTAGTTTTGATTTGTTGGCCTTCGTTTCAGTTGGTTGGATATGTAACCGTAGGTTTATATGAACTGACTTAAAAGGTCTCGGGTTCGATTCCCGCTGGAGACAAAGTTTTTAATTGTACTATAGTCTGGATCTGTTTTACTTGTATTAAGTCTCCAGAATGTGGCAACTTGTTATTGGGTGCGTGTTAAATTAATATTTGACATAGTATATACCTACCTGTTTTTTTTAAAGGTCCGGCTATTCACCGCGATCGGGTGTTATTTGCCAAAAAAAGGTATAAATGATTTGGTTAACTGTTTTGTGTGTGAAGTTTATGAAAACTGTTTATTTTAGATCTTTATAAGGTTATTTTTAATAAATCTGACAATCTAGATGTATAGTTTTTTTGGAATTGGAAGCCAAAAGCGACCTCATATTCACTTATTGGCGTTTTTATTCTAATTAAATCTGTATAAAAATTTGGGTACGCGTATCTTAATGGACATTCAAAAAATATATATATATATTTTTTTTAATAAAAAATGAATGTGTCCTTGTTAAACAAGTACATATACATCTTCCTACGTTCCCTAAAATAAGCATAAATGCTTGTGCTATAGGTGAACGAAATCGGTCGAGGCAGGATTCGAACTAGCGACCACTGGATTACTAACCCAATGCGCTAACCGCTCTGCCATCGATATATATATATATATATATATATATATATATATATATATATATATATATATATATATATATATATATATATATATATATATATATATATATATATATATATATATATATATATATATATATATATATATATATATATATATATATATATATATATATATATATATATATATATATATATATATATATATATATATATATATATATATATATATATATATATATATATATATATATATATATATATATATATATATATATATATATATATATATATATATATATATATATATATATATATATATATATATATATATATATATATATATATATATATATATATATATATATATATATGTATATATATATATATATATATATATATATATATATATATATATATATATATATATAAAAAAAGTGTACGAGGATATTTATGTAGGTACCTACTTGATACAAGGACATATACATTCTTAAAAAAAATACCAAAAATTTTGTAGTGCAAGTATTGATATTTTTGCGATATGAAACACTGACCATCGCTTTCATATCTAGTAGTTGAAACTAAATGTTCAGATGGTTCTGAATGATTTATAGACATAATATATAATTTTCGTTGTCAAAAGGATCGTTCGTTCGTTCGTTGGACATTGTCTCTCGTTTATCTTAAAAGCAATAATGGACATGAAAAATTGTTCGATTTGTTTACGTAGTTCTTGAAAGCTAATTCTTTGAGTGAACTGTTACGCTTTTGCAAAATGTACCTACATCAATTTGGCATTTATAGTTAAGGAAAATATGCTTCCATTGTCATATTTAAAAATGTATTTTATTTCTTTTTTTAATTTATGAAGCATTTGTTTATGCATTAATACTCTCATCATAGGGAGTTTTATTCATTTTATGAAAAATAGCATAAATAAAAAAAAAACTTGAAATACATTGTAAAAATACACTTGCTCATTCTTCACATCTTCCATTGTTTGATTACGATGATGTGTGTTATCTGGATGCCAATGAAGAATTATTAAATAAACTGGAACGATTACAGAATGTCTGTATCTGTATACGATTCATTTACAATCTCAATAATATGATCGTGTTTCGATTTTAGAAATATACTTCGTTGGCCAATGATTCGAGATCGTTACAACATTTATCTACTGTCATTACTTTATAACATTATTTATTTATAACCCCATATTCACCACAATATTTGAAAAATAACGTCTAATTTCTGTCTTATCACGGCCTTGATCTGCTCAACGTGCCACACTAGCTATCCCCATTCACAACACAGAAGTTTTCAGGTCTTCTTTTAAAGTTAAATCAGCTAGACTATGGAATAAAGTTACGTCGTCTCACTTTTACGTAAATGATATAAATAAATAAATAAAATTGCGTTGCAACTGCAATTCCGAGCCTTAACATTTCGATTACAATATACCTAACTGTCAAGAAATACTCCAAACATGAAAACAAACTAGAAATATAACTGGGTTATCAAGGCACCTACAGAGCTCACGACCTGTCATAGACTGGTTTTAGTGACCACTTTAAGCGCTTGCGTAACGTTCACCAATTATGCCTTTTTATTTAGTCCCCGTATCTACTTACTTACTTTCCGTGTCCGGAACACCATCATATTCGTAGCCCCCAATATTCGGCCACTCGGATTCCACTAGTGTTTGCTATCACTGTGTCTTGGTGCGTGCATGTCGCTCCTATCATGGGACATGACAGTAGGTGCACGTTGTCCTGTCTGGCGCCACACTCGCAGACGTCTTTCTCTCTGTATCTCCATTTCTTGAGGTCACTGTAACAGCAGGAGACACCCGTTCTGAGCCTATTGAGCGCTCTCCATGTTGGATAAGGCAGGTTGTGTCCCACTGACACGTCCTTCGCGGGTGGTAGCTGAGTGCGTTCGACACTATCACGCCACAGTGACAGCCTTCGGGCCTCGGGGAGGCCAACTATAGGGGCGGTCATCTCCAGGAAGCTTCTTCTGGACTTGAGTCTGCACTGATGCGGCTGTGAGCCATACATTGGATGTCTAGGGTCAGTTTGCTGCTTGCTCCGTTCGACTTCTGATGCAACACGCCGTCTGATCGTAGGGGGGGCAATACCTATAATTGGATAGATTTCTTTAGTGGGAGTCGGTTTTAGGCAACCAGATATTAATCTGGCTGTTTCATTAATTGCCACATCTACCATTTTTGCGTGTGATGAGTTGTACCATACTGGTGCAGCATATTCAGCAGTGGAGAAACACAGTGCCAGTGCCGAGGTTCTTAAGACATGGGGTTGGGCTCCCCACTTTGTGCTGGTAAGCTTTCTTATGATGTTATTTCTGGCACATACCTTCTTCTCGATCTCTTCACAATGCCTCCTAAAAGTCAAGGATCGGTCCAGACGAACACCCAAATATTTTGGTGCGTCATTGTGTTCCAGTTCCTGACCCTGCCACCATACTCTTAGCTTTCTTCCCGCATCCTTATTTCTGAGGTGGAAGGCACAGACTTGTGTCTTCGCTGAATTTGGCTTCAGGTAATTATCCTTGTAATATATAGCCAAATCCTGGAGAGTTGTTGACAGTTTTCCTTCCACTTCGTCAAACGTTTTTGCTTGTGCTGCTACAGCAGTATCATCAATCCACCTGTATGTGCCTCGATTTCCCGCTTCTTCTTCTTCCTGGCCCTGTCTCAAATTACTGCCTACTGCATATTGACAATTGAGGTCGGCTCTTTTCGTCTCCAGGCTGTATACTCTGCTGTATCGCTATCGTTATTTTGTAGGGCCTTAGAGCAATTATTTATCCAGGTGATCTTTGGTCATCCTCTGCATGACAAACAAGGAAGGTTAAAATTTATTGCCTTATTCACGGTATGGTCCGGAGGTCTTATTTTAAACATGTCTATACCATCACAGCTGACTTGCTCTTCTAACTTACTGTTTATGTCTAGGCTACCACAAATACTTGAACTCTTTATTGTATCTTCAAATGATACTCCTACCGACCACCTATAATGTTATGACTTGTTCTAAATTGAGATATTAACTAGAAAAATATCATTGACTCCAGGATAAAAATCCAGTATATTTGTATAAAATATTCGAATAAATAATTGGGTCGTTAAAAATGGATAAAAGTGTAAAAATATATTGTTTTTGTTAGTTGAATTTCCCGTAGTTTAATAATTTATTATCGTTTGGAAAAATAAGCTTTTATGTCAGTCTCTACACTACCAATTTATTCAACTAACTCTTACGCGACGTCCTACGTAGGCGATTCAAAGTGAATGCAAAGCGGCGCGGCGCGGTGCTAAAATAACAAACAGTCGGTAACTATGGAAGTGTCCTACGTTACCGACCGCGAGTTGGTTTATCAGTTGGTTTGATATTTTTGCGCGAATTGATAGCGGTGCCATTGTTTTTTGACATGTCAGAAACAGAAATTTTAATTTCTGTCCATGAACGTCCCATATTATGGGACAAAAGAATTATTATTATCGAACCACGAATTTTAGGATCTGGTAAAAAAAAATGGGACTACAAGTACACACATTTATTTGTTATTGCTATTTTACAATAGCATGTTGTTCAAAACACACCAAAGTTTTCTCTCGCTTGCACGAATGTCAAATTTTAATATGTTTCCAGGAAAGATTCAGTCTCATTTATTAATTCTAGATCACGTAATTCTTCATACAAATTGTGATATCCCCCATAAATATGCCTCTCTTAGTACACAATATTAGTTTCACTTCTCTGCCGTACATACTTCTTGAGTATTTTATATTTAAGAAACGAATTTACCAATAATATTCGCTTACCTACATCAATGACAGTAGCTGGCGGCAGAAGGAACGATTCGCGCACACGTAGGACAGAGCCGCCGTGTCGCACCGCATCGCATTGAATTCGCTTGTATCCGCATCGCATCGCTTCGCAATCGCGTTCACTTTGAATCGCCTACGTAGGACGTCGCGTTATATTCAAAAAGAGATCATAAAAGCAACAAAAATAGAGAAAGAATATGACTTATATGAAACAATTCATATTACAACATATAATAGTAATCGACTCATTTAAAAAACTAAAAAAAAAAGTTTGAAATTTCCTACATTTGGGTACATCAAAAACTATTTTATATAACTACTACTTCTACATCTACTTCGTCGGCAATCGTGGCTTGGTAGGTTGGGTATCTGACTGCTTATCCAAAGCTCCCGGGTTTGATTCCGGGTGGAGACTCAGCTTCTGGATATCGTAAGTCTCCAGGATATGGCAATTTGTTATTGTGTGCGTGTCAAATTAATAATTGACATGTTAGTTTTCCGAGAAGCAATATTAGATAAATAAATAAATATTACGTCTAGGTACTTCTACTTCCAATGGCCGTACAATTCCGGTAGACCTTTATCCTCTTTGAAACAATGGATTTCCAAACCTTGCTGTCACCAGCAATGGACTCCCAGTCACATTCTAATATAAAGTCTGAAATAATATTTCATTTAATATTCATAAAAAGTAATTTTGTTTCATATTAACTTGAAAATGGCTTCGATGCTTTTAAAAATATCCACATAAAAAAGTTTTCAACAACATATGAAAAACGAAAAGTTGTTTCAAACTTGAACCATTTCAAAAACATACTGCAACAATTTATTTCATAAGTTTCATAAGAACCAATTTGCTTTCTCTGAAGACTCATGATACCACAAGAAGACAAATAAAAGTTTCGAAAGAAATTTCAGCCAAACTGAGCATCTTCAACATAATGGCAATGGCCTTCCTCCATGGTAAAATCAAATGAAAGTCGAAAAGTATCTTTAAAATGAAGAGGGATTGGTTTAGAGATTTGAAGAGTTTTTTGAATTATCACTATCCGCGTACTTGCTTGTTTGAATTGTTTGTTTTCCAACTGTCGATTTGTTCAGGAGAACTTTGTTCTCTTAACATATCGACAATGTATCAAGCCAGGATACGCGAGAATTGTATGCAGAGGTCTACTTTTTTCACGGCTTTTCCAACTTTGAAGTCAAAAAATACCAACTTAGAGGCTTTGCAGCATATATGTTCCGTACACGGATTTACTCATAATTCGGAGTAGAACATTTCGTGTGTCTGTGTGTGTGTGTGTGTCTGTGTGTGTGTGTCCCCCCCCCCCTTATAACTTTTGATCCGCTCAATTCACAGAGCCCAAATTTTCAGAATATACAAAAAGTTATAGGCCTACAAAACTTTTATACTCAGAAATGTGAATCAGTCAGGGGTTATCAACTTTTGAAATTTTGGTTTATTTTTCCATATATCTCAGAAACCATAAAAGCTAGATCGCTGAAATTTAGTATAAACATAGACAAATACAAAATCTCAAATTGGTTTTTAAAAAAAAAAATCCAGAGTTTCTCAAACATTTTTTATTAAGAAAAATATTTTTTTATGATAAATTTATGAGTTTAACTGCCTATATTTCCAAATTTTTTAAAAATATCAAGAAAAGCCGAAACACCCCAACTAATTTGATTTTCTATAAAAAATATTAACATTGTATTAGCACATCTCAATTTTTTTTTAATAATTTTTATAAAAATTGTATTTAGTGACGACATTGCTTCATACAATTTTTATGGCAATCGCCTACACAGAATATCTAAGACTCAATTGTTTGATACTAATCTCCAAACATACATACATACCATCATTCTGTTTTCATATTCTGGGTAGGATCAAAGGACTGACCTCCATACTATCCTATCTTGACATACATATATATTATGTAGGTACATGTGTTGTATAGAAAATCAAATATCTTAAAGTATTAAATAATTTGTATTTATGGGATTATAGTTTGGTACTTCAACTATACATTCTATCGCTATCGACAGTTGGATCTCATGTGTTACATGCAACTAGTATATACAAATATAGGGTCTGTTTTAATGGGTCTGCTCCTTCTGCGAAGTTGACTTAAAAGGCGGATCTTTATGTGCATAGTGAAATTATTTTAAAAATCTATACGAGTAGTAGTAAAGTTCTTTTAAATCAACTAAAGTAACATGAATGGCACAATTTGTAAGCGGGCTGTGCGGGGGTCTTGGGTTCGATCAACAGGAGGAGAAATTATTTAAATTGATTTCTCACGCAAATATTGCTTCTCTAGGCTGGAAACACCGGTAAATTGGAAGAAATTGCCATATGGCAATAAACTCGCCACTTGCGCAGGGTGCAATGAAGTGTTTATTATTAGTATTATTAATTATTCGGAATGTATTTTTCATCCTTTTTTATAATCGACATAAATAAATAAATGAATAATTTATTTACATAATGAAAGGTTTGACAATTTTTTTAAAAATAAATAACAAAACACTAAAAACAGATACACATACATAGCACACATCCATACCATCGACACATTGTTATGTTTTAATGTCATATGATAAAGACATATTATTTGTAATCGGTTTATTTTTAACTAGGCAACGTGTTGTATCAGTTCGCCTCTGTGCTGTGTTGGCTCGGCCAGTACATTGAGTTAATGGGGCGATTACCTACCTAGAAAGATGATCCGGGCGCGCGCTGTGAATGTATGGAAGGTTGTAACAGAGCCGCATTAACAACGGGGCGTATGGCGAGTTGGCCCCGAGCTAGCGTTAATTGATTTAATGGGGTTGCCATGATTATTCTCGTGATTATAATATCTACGTACAACGTCAATTATTAATGTTTTGATCACACGATGGAAAATCGGGAAAATTTTCCTGTACACGTACCTTCATAAATACAAATAAATAATAATATCGTAGGATAAATTTGAAATTATTCACCGAAAGCGCAAACATTTTTGTGTAGAATTTATTATTTTTACGATAAATATACCGTATTTTATCGTTTTTTATTTAAAAAAATCGTTCTTTAGATGCCTAATACAATTTCAATAGATTTGTACACAAAACTTAAAAATGGATAACGACCGTTTTTTCTATGAAAAAATCTCGGGGAAGTCATAATTTATGGTTATAAATATTTTTGGATGAGAAATTTAATAAAAATATAAACAAATCGTTGAAAAAATGTGTATATTTTTTTAAATATCTATAACAACGCTATCTATTGCATCAAAAACTATCGTACCAATTTAGAAAATTTTATTGAAATCGGTTGAAATTAGCGTGTACGAACATCGTGACAACAGATTTTTATATATAAAGAAGATATTCTTCTTTTTTTGTGATTTAAACCGCCATGTCAAAGTGGTTAGCCGTATGGCTTTTGAGTGGAATCTCCGGGTTCGATTCCCGGCAGGGGGAAAATTTATTCATAATCGTTTCTCACATAAATCTGGCTTCTTTGGGCGGATCAAGTAAGATTGAAGGAATTGGCATTTGAGAATAAAATCATCATAACATGCATTGGGTACAAAAAAGTTTTCATTACCATTTATAATAATACTATCAACAAAACATTAATAAACTCCACCTTTATGCTTGTTAAGAAATACTTGTTAAGAATTAAACTTTGTTAGATTTCTATAATCAGAAATCAATAAGAGACTTTTGACAAAGTTCCTTTTCTTTTAAAGCACGACTCGATTAATTCGAAAAACATGTAACCAAAAAAAAAGCTCCGGCATAAAAAAATATTTTAATCTTTGTTTTCCTTTCAACGTAACATTTAATTTCCCATCCCCCTTCACCTTTTTCAATCCCTTTCCAACCTATTTTCATTTAGTCCCTTTATTACGTTTGTAGGTACCTACATATAGGCTACAGATTTAGATTCTGTACTTCTTTTTGATATAATCCGCAACCCATATTTTTTTCCAATTTTCAAAACACCGAGATGTGAATAATAATTAATGGGTTAATTAATTTCCCCTTTTCAACAGGTAGTAAAAATCCTCTCAATATTAATTATTTTAAAATGCTCCTCCATTAATAATAATTCATAAGTTTGCTTTGGCCCATGACTTCTTTTCACACATTTTTATTAAAATTCACCCGTCTGTCCGCACTGGAATTTTGCAATTGAACATTCAGAATTTGTGTATTACCGATGACAATGCATGATAAAACAAACTGTATATTCATATGATATTTTGATAAAATTCAACAATTTTGTATTCCATAAAAGCTTGTGGAATTAACTAAATATATTTTTTTTTTTTCTTTAAACTTTGTTTACACCACGTGAGAATTGAATTAGCGATCGGTTTCGGAACTAACCGTTCCCTCCTGAGGCAGAATTTCAACTGAACGCAGAATGTGACTGTGTGCTTAAAAGAATACTATGTATTTGGATATTGGTGGGAGGTCATAAGGGGCGGGTCTTGTGTAGAATGGCTTTGATTGGTACGTTTAAAAAAATTTAGTTAATTTTTGTTAAAATTTACCTACCACAAAGTTAAAAATACGATATTTGATAAGCTTGTGGAATTGTTTAAGTTCCATTTATATCGTTTTAAAATTGATTATGGTATGTTCTGTATTTAAATTTGTT
Source organism: Molanna angustata (assembly GCA_963576475.1). Taxonomy (NCBI): domain Eukaryota; kingdom Metazoa; phylum Arthropoda; class Insecta; order Trichoptera; family Molannidae; genus Molanna; species Molanna angustata. The sequence goes on along the minus strand of OY754968.1, from coordinate 37,429,274 downwards.
CTGTATTTAAAACAACTGAATTCACTGTATGATAGTGAGACTTGGGCATATCAAAAGACGCATGAAAGTAGAATAAGGCGGTTGAAATGAGGTCACTAAAACGAATGCGGTAAAACGATATATGATAGAATAAAAAATGAGATTTTTAGACGAGAATTTATGATTGAAAGAGATATCGTAAGTAAGATAAAATAAATCAAAATAAATGCCTTTAGGTGGTTTGGCTACATAGAAATAATTAGTGATAACCGGCTGACAAAATTATACATAAAAGGCTGAAAAGGCGAACGAAAAGTAGAGGTCGGCGAAAGAAAAGTTAGCATGATCACATAACTGGAATTTTGAAAGATGGAGATGTAAGAAGTAAGAATAATAGAAGAGCATGTATGAGACGATGTATGGACGTGAATTAAGCGAGATATGTATGTAAAGAGAGAAGAGTCTGACGTTCTGTTTTCTCTGCCTACCCCAATTGGGAAATGGCGTGATGGTATGGCATGGTATGGTAATCTTATACTTACTGGAACACGTACCTACTCACGCTCTGGTACAGAGACTTCTGAAACAAGGTTTTGAAATTAATCAGGGGGGTAAGTCCGGTAAAACGGCGAAATCAAAACCATCCATTTATATCCTTATCATGGATATAATTATATTATGGAGTTCTTTAATATCTTAAGATATCATACAACTCTATAGGATAATCCACGATATGGGTAAACATGGATGGTTTTGATTTCGCCGTTCGACCACAGTCTTATGGAGTTCTATAATATCTTTAAAGATCTCCATATTATATCCATGATATGGGTTATCATTCGATACCACCGTTTGACAGGACATGCCTCCCGGAACTGAAATTAACTGAAATAAAATTCATACAGTATCATTTTCTTTCGTAAAATGATACTGGATTTAAGACAGTGTAGGTACCATAATGCAGCTTTTGTACCAATGATGTTTTAATTTTTTCGTCGTATTTTTACCTAATTTATCCTTCAATAAATGGATATTGTAGGATTTTGTCCAATTTGGCATGGAAGTCGTTCCATTTTATTCTACTTTTTACAAGTAAAATGAGAGTTAATCAGATGCACTTGTTCAAACAGGATACGCGATGCTGAGAAAATACGCATTGAGAACATAATAATTGAAAATGTAGGACAGTGGTTAGAAAATATTCAATCGAGATTTTTAATACCATGCTTTATTAGTGGTGAATTCTCTCCTCATGTATTTTTATATATTCAATGAAATTTTTAAGTAACAAACTCAAAATAATGAAATTAAAATGAAATATTTCTCCATTATATTAAACAAAAATAGCCACTTCAAGATTCATAATTAAATATTAGGAATCTGCATTTCTACGCACACAAGATTTAAAATTTGTTTCCACGTGTAATTATATAGAATCGGGAACATAAAAATAATTAAATCGGGAATATCAAAATCAATCTTTTAAGATTCGTTGCTTTGGCGTTTTTCAGAAAGCAATTTTCGACTTTCTAAAGAATCATTGCTATAATTAAACAACATTCAAACAAAAATATCAAAAATCATAATAACACAATTATGTTTTGTCGTATTACATAATTTTGCTATAGCTTTTATTTATAAAAATAAACTAAATTTTACTAGTAAATCATTCTTTATGAATAGGTATTTGTATTTTTATCGATATGCGTGTTCCAATCATAGCAGTACGGTATGTATAAAAGTTACTCTACGCCTCATCACTCTTTATTAAAATAATATCATCGTTTAATTACTAACTACTAGAATAATTATTACCATACAATAAAATAACGGTTGCAATCAATAATTAAAATATTAGCAATCATATTGATTAAAAAAATATGCTCGAATGCTACTCAGTCAATAATAAAAGTTGAATGCGAATTATTTCGGTCTAATGAATGCACCATCAGCGCTACAAATACTAATTACTTCTTAGGTGTAGTAGTCAGAACAATAATTTCATTACATCGACGAGCAAAAAACTATGAACAGAAAGTTAATTTTATATGAAACCTTTTGTTTTTATGTTGTAAAATGTTGTTGAAATAGGATTTATATTATTTTATAGATTTCCAATAATAATGAGTATTTTTAAAAGTAGTAGTATATACGGATTTTTTTCCCTGTCGGGAGTAAACGTTATTTTTAAGCGTTGATTCATCTTTCTCTCATGGTGATCATATTATAAACTCGTATCATTTGAGTTATATCACATCATACACCTAGATATGGATTTTTAATAATTGCCGTCTATCAGGGAATCAAATGAATTTAGACTATATTAAATAATATTATACGATTTTTTATGACAATTTTATATCATCTCAATAGAGACGACGTTAACTCAATAAAAATGCATAACTGGTAAATGTTGCGCAAGCGCATTAAGTGATCGTGTAAACCAGCCGATAAGAGGTCGTATGCTGTAGGTGCCTTGCCATTTCCCAGTTTTGGTATAATATCCCAAGTTCGTCTCTGTTAAGAGATGTTAAAAATTTGTCCTAAAAATCTTATAATATTATTTAATATAATAAGTATATATATATTGGGTTCCCAGATAGATGTTATTTTTTTTAAATCGTATATTCTGTATTATGATTCAAATGACACGATTTTATCTGATCATTATGAGAGGAAGTTCTTTCAAAGCAGCTCAAAAAGAAAAAAAAAACATGTTTAAATCTCAATATTGACGAAGGAGTCGTTTAAATCAAATAAGCCTTAAATCGTCCAACGCTTTAATACTAATTACCTACCTCAAATACTAATTACCTACCTCTTCGTTTCACAAAGCGCCAGAATGATTGCACACCGTTGTCGTGGATTTTTCGCAGCTTTTTCTAAACAAATCCTTCGGCTTCTACGTGACCGCAAATGGATTTCGCTAATTACGCCTCACGCTCGGCAGATTATTGAAGGAGCGAGTCGAGCCAAGGTATGGGAGGCTCGCCATAAATAAACCTGGTGAAAATACACTACCAACGCTCAAATATTCATCGCCTATTAAATTTTACAAAAGCACCTGCTGTGGTGGATAAAGTAAGTATATCATTATTCTGTTCCGTGTAACAAAGCTGACCCCCAATAAAAATGTCGATAAAAATCGAAACAGGTTGTATTTTTGTATTTTCTGAATTTTTATTTTGATGGGTATAATATAACATTGTCTGATTACATCTATACAACGTATTTCAAGCTTTATATTAAAACAAGTGATGAAATCAAAATAAATAACGTGTAAATCGAATAATTTTGTTGTTAGATAAAAATATTCAATTTTTACATACACATTGGTAAAAGCAAGTAAACACTCCGAAAATAAACTTGTAATTTTGCGCGGTTCAGGGGTGACATCTGAGCGAAAGAATTGTCACTTCATATATTAGGATCCTGTTGCTTTCATTGTTTACAAACTAATTTCTCAATAGATGGCGTTACAAAAAAATTCTTCGTACTTCATAGATAGCGATGGTGCTTTTGGCTTATTTTCATACGAACAGATTTTCATGATTAAAATATACAAATGGGTCATTAGCGCGCTGGGCTAGTAATCCAGTGGTCGCGAGTTTGAATCCTGCCTCGACCGATTTTTTTCACCTATAGCACAAGCATTTATGCTTATTTTTAGGGAACGTAGGGAGATGTAAATGTTCTCGTTTAACAAGGAGATATTATTTTTTTTTATATGAAAAATAAATAAATAAAAAAAGAACATTCAATTAATTGCATTCACAGGGAACTTGATAAGAAGGCATACATAATAAAAGAACGTTTTTAAAGTGATCACGTTAACCAGCCGATGACAGTTCCTTTAATATTTAAATTTCGTCTCGATTGATTTGTTAAAAATTTGTCACATAAAAAAACGTATTCAACGTAACAATTTTACAAAAAAAATGTTATTATATTATTATATATTTACTTACCTTCATGTACTATTTTTACGTGTTTTCGAGCAAATACGTTTCTTCTGTAATTGAAACGGGATGTAGGTATTTACAATAAACCTGCCTTATGTCATTTGTCAATCAAACATAACAAGTCCTTATTAAATTGAAAATCAAACCAATACTTGGATATAACTTCGAATAATATCACAACGACCGGAAAATTTAACTGACTCGTTGAGTTTTTTTTTTATCGAGATCTCCTTTTTCGATGTATATACGTATGAATTTCTCGAGCATAAGATATAAATTACATATATTTTATAAAATCTGTATTTTGTTATCTATATCATCAATTACTAGATACTCGGATTCATCTATTGATGTGGATATGAATGTGCCCATTGAATATAATCGGTTCATATTCAAGACACGAATATCGAGTGAAACTATAGAATGGTAGCTCAGGTGTCGATGCACAGTGGGATTTACAGGAATTATGTCCATCAATTAATTACAACGGTGAACAATGAGATTACTCCATTCTGTCATATGTACATACATTATATTACATATTATATCTGCTGAACATTGCTTGTCTACCATATTGAACACATAACACAGAACACATGATGCATTCAACAAATTACTTACCGTCCCCAATTTACAAATCAATACAATGTATTCAATTATCTATGTGTTGTGTAAGATTCACTGCAGTTATTGATACGAATTATACAGAGAGCGTATTATAAAATATGCATATTTTTCAATGAATACTGTTACGATAGTGATAAGACAAAAGACGTATTTAAGATTAATAAACAAAAAGTCAGAGTAAGATAATGTTCAATAAATACAGAGTAAGATGATGTAGATGGGTGGTGGAAGAGCGGTTAGCGCATTTGATTAGTAATCCAGTGGTCGCGAGTTCTAACCCTGCCAAGACCGATTTCGTTCACCTTTAGCACAAGCACTTATGCTTAAATATATATATATATATATATATATATATATATATATATATATATATATATATATATATATATATATATATATATATATATATATATATATATATATATATATATATATATATATATATATATATATATATATATATATATATATATATATATATATATATATATATATATATATATATATATATATATATATATATATATATATATATATAAAATGAAAATTGTAATGGAATTTTCATTTTGTATAAAAATGTTGAATAATGATTGGTAACCAAAATACAAGTGCATGAAACACTACGCATAGTATTTAAATTTTTATGGAAAATTTTCGTCAAATTCATGAAATGAGTTTGTTAAATTATTTTTGATTTAAATATTTTATGATGAAAACTTGATGATTCTTCAATCCCGTTTTATGAAAGTGGTATGTCTTTTTAGCAATTTAAAAATTAAAATATCATATTTTGAAATATTTGACAGGTAAAAAAATTGAGAAGAAGTATTCAGTTAACCTTCAAAATCTAATGGGGTCTAAGCGACAGTTAGATATAAAAAAAATATTAAAATTTTAAAATCGAATGAGTACTTTAGTCTATAATCGATTAAGTAGATTAAACACGCCGTACATAATACATCGCACATAGTACACAGCACACACACACAGATACATTGTGATGAAGCTTTCAGAATACAATTTCAGCATGATACTAGTTGGTAGTCTGCAATTAAAAAAATAATCTAAGAAATTGCGAGTTTATAACTCCCCACTTTATCCCCTTGGGGTAGACATAGTGAATACATCAAAATCAAACCAACAAACACACAGTTAACATAATAAACAAAACACGATCATTGCATTGAGCGGATTGAACAATGCCCCACTTTGCCATGAGGTAGTCACAGCGTCCATGTCCAGTGCAGATCCTATTTAGAAAGGTCCACAGCCTTCTTGGCAGGTCAAAACCTGGATGCACCGTCGTTGAAGTACCCATGTACCCATTAGCATCCAGGTTGGAGTTTTCCCAGTCATTGAACCAAGTCTCATTCAGGCTGAAACCCTCTCCAACGAGGTCACGTCCGAGTTTTGCTGCTGGATTCCTCGAGGAAAGTCTTTGCTGACCCTCAGACGGGACGTCATTGTGTATTGTTAAGGGGGTAGTGAGGAGTACTAAACTCTCAATTCGCAATGTTATCTTTGTCTCAAAATAATGAGTTCAACTTGAGAATGATAAATATGAAATAAATTACATTACTGATGAAATACAATCTTTGAAAAATATGTGCAACAAATAATGTATGATAAAATAGTTGGGAGTTATGAATTCGCAATTTTAATGATTATTTTTTAATTGCAGATTATCAACTAGTATAATGCTGACATTTTATTCTGAATGTCTCATCACAATATATCTGTGTGTGTGTGTTGTGTTTTATGTATGGCGTGTTTATTCTACTTTATCGATTATGGGCTAAAGTACATTCGAATCTTTAAAATTTTTCAAATTAGTAATCCAATAGGCACTCGCTTACACTCATTTTGAATGATATCAGTGGTTCTAAATTTTTTAATTGTTTTTTTTTTTAATTTTTTAAATTTGTCTTAAAATACTGAAAATTTTCCATCCAAACCTGAATACTTAGTGCCTTGATAGTGAGGAGTTTCGCTGGCCACAACCCACTCATTTTCCTTTGATATATTCGCATCAGTTGTAAATAATTTTTAATATTAGTAACTTAGATTATACCTATATGATACAGATACCTAGTCAGCGCAATGAAAGTATGACAACTAAAACTAAGAACAATGTTCTGAGTTTCACTCGCCCGGCCGTCAATACAGTCGTAGAGCACATAGTAGTACACGTAAAATCTCTTTTCTATGAAGTATACGTACACCTACCGATTCGATTATCGATCTACCGCCTCACACACACATGTAAATAAAACTTGTCATACATTTTTTTTTTAATAAGGCACAACCACCAATAGAGGCGGATTTGTGCTGTAGGTACAATTTTGATCATAATATATTTACTGTTGAAAAGAAGAGTAAAAACAGAATTCCATTAGATCTCAGAGAAATAGGGGTTTACATTAAATGATTGCAAAAGGGAAGCATATGTACAAGCAATTAAAGAATTACCAATAAAACATTAAATGCGTCAGTCACTTTCTAATGGTCGAGTGTAAGGCTTCCTACAATCAGCTATATTTTTATTCCGGTGGTGAGGATGAATTTAGCTATTTCTAATATTACTTGTCATACATTTGAATACCAAATTTATATTGCATGCGGCTTCTGTACCTTATAATTCTATGATTAGTAAAGATATTATAAGTGTCAAGTTTCTGAATTATGTTACAACCAACTAAACTAAATAAGAAACAAATGTTTACATGGGACAATAAATATTTTAAACCATTACCCTCTATGTAGGTCGTTAAGGCACAGGTAAAACACTTAGAAATAATTAGGTCCTACCCTCCTGATACACAGTTATGACGCAAGGGAAAACTAAACCATGCAATTTTAAGCCAAATGATCCATTTGCGTAATCACCTAATAATTTTATCCTTATGTTATTAACACTGAAATCATCTACTGTTATTAATATCCAGAAACACTGTGAAAAATTACAAATCTAACTATTTTGTTCAGTTGCGAAGCTATTATTTACATTTTATTTATCATCAGTGAAAGAAGCTGTCGCTTTTTCATATCAAGATATTTCCCACAATTCATGGGATTACCAACGATAGGTGTGCGGGTGTGCCTTGTGAAAAGTAGCACGACACGAACGTGTATTCTCTCACACCGTTCTTATCTAACCTAAAAATTAATCATTCAGAATGTGTGGTGAACCTAGTTGCTGAATTGTGTGAGATCCTATTTTGCCTCTTGCATTTTCGAGCCTACCGCCTCGAACTCGAAATGCAAAAATTTCGCTTTCGTTAAATGAAGAAATGTTTACTTATTCGATACTTTTTACTCATAACTGCCCCAAGGGGATATAGTGGAGAGTTATTAGTTCGCAATTATAAGGTTACTTTTTTATTGCAGACTATTAACTAGTATCATGCTGAGATTGTATTCTGAAAGTTTTATCACAATGTATCTGTGTGTGCTATGTACGACGTGTTTATTCTACTTTATCGATTATGGACTAAACTACTAATTCTTTTTTTTCAAATTTTGCAAATTTGTATATCTTATACTCGCTTAGACCTCATTAGATTTTCAAGGATATCTTATTATTTTTATTTACTGTCAAATATTTCAATCATTTATTTTAAGTGACTGCATGCGCAGAAAACTTATTTAAAAATTGCTAAGAAGTCACATCACTTTAATTAAACGGAATTGAAGAATTATTAAGTTTCGAAATAAAATATTAAAATAAAAAATAATTTAACGAAACTCATTTCATGAAAATGCTGAAAATTTTTCATACAAAATTTTAATACTTTGTGGAGTGACTTGCTAGTATAGCGTTAGCCACAACCCACTCGTTTTTTTTTTCAATTCATCAATGAACATCGAATAATAATACCTACAGTCTTATCCATTTCCATTTTTGTAATTAGGAATGTTTATAAGTTCTAGTGAAATGTTGGTTGACCAATGACTTTATCTTTCTACTAACAGTTCAGAAAACCAATGATTACGTGAGAAGCAATATAAACAAAAAATTTAAAAAAATAATGAGGATACTTGTATCAAAACATCAAATAAATCAAGCTGAAAACATTTTAAACATGAATTTTCATAGGGAATACACATTCAGAGCACTAACTGGTCGGTAAGTTAGTTAAAATTCGATTGTAATATTCCTCTAAAAACAGACAAATGAAGTTGAAGAAAAGAGTGTAAAAATAGTCCTTGGTAGGAAAACGAACCTAGAACGCCAGCGCAGATTTCAAATGAATTACCTTTGAGCCACAAGTAAGTTCAAAATGTGCCAAAATATGAACTTATATTGGTTTACAATACTCCCTATTCAGTAACTATTGTAACTAAATTGGGAACGTTCTTTAATTAATTACGGTCTTATTTCAGCGTTATAAAATATCAACTTGGACTAAATGGAATATGAACGTACCTATATTGGCCGGATCGTTCTTAAAAAGTAACTGAATCAGACGTATTATGAATAATTATATGATGAAAATTTCATAATTTTCATAATTATTCAAAATACGTCTAATTCAGTAACTTTTTAAGAACGTTCCGACCAACATAGCTACGTTCCTATTCCATTTAGTCCAAGTTATTTTATAACGGTGAAAAAAGACCGTAAACCTAAAATCTACAATTTTAGTATGTTCCTATTTTAGTTACAATAGTTACTGAATTGGGCGTAATGTACCATAATATGAACTCAGTTGGGTTTGAAATGTACCAAAATATGAACTTAGTTGGGTTTAAAATGTACCAAAGTGAACTGAACTAAGTTCAAAATATTTTAATTATTTCTTATTTTTCGACTGATAATACGTGATGGAATTCCATTATCAATATTATAAAATTACTTAAAAAAAATTAAGTAAAAACGCATTTTTTTAAGTAATTTTATTATATTTAAAATGTTTTAATTGAAATAACCATCACTTGGTTCTTATTTTTCAATTCAGTTGGTTGAAATAATCTTCCTGACATCGAATCCGTCTTTATAAACATTCTCTTAAATAATACTCTTCACAAATCATGACTTTTAATACTTATTTTAAAAACAATATAGCAACAGCAGGACAGAAATTATGTCCACATAATAAATTAACAAAACCACAAATGTAAAAATGTCGTTAATTTTTATTTGCCATTTTTATTCGGCATGAAAACATTTCGCCATAAGTTTTTCAGACATCTTTGCCAGATTGGCATTGAAACAAATTAAATTAAGAGTGTATCATTCCACCTTCTTTTATGTATTAAAAATACTTACCTGAGCTCTGCCTTTTACCTTTCCAACGTTGTTAATTATTTTTGTTTCAGATCCACTTTGATTAACGTCTACCTTTTGTACTTTATTTGATAACCAACTGTTTCCTTTTTTTTCAACAAATCAAATAAGAAATGTCTTATCGGAAATGTTGACCTCACATACATTTTCGCCTTCATCTCAATTTCATACATTTATGTATATACGTAATCTCATGTAGCAAAGAACAATTTCATACATTTATATACGTAATCTCATGTAGCAAAGAACAATTTCATACATTTATATACGTAATCTCATGTAGCAAAGAACAATTTCATACTTATATATACGTAATCTCATGTAGCAAAGAACAATTTCATACATTTATATACGTAATCTCATGTAGCAAAGAACAATTTCATACATTTATATACGTAATCTCATGTAGCAAAGAACAATTTCATACATTTATATACGTAATCTCATGTAGCAAAGAACACATAATTTAATATACATAATATTTTATTTATTTCTTTAAATATTTATTTATTTATTAATTTGTTTATTTATTTGATTATTTATTTATTTGTTTATTTATTTATTAATATATTTATATATTTATTTATTAGTTCATTTATTTATTTATTTATTTTATCAGCAGATGAAGGGGAAGTCTGTGCTTCGACAGGAAAACGACGTTTTTTTTTTAAATATTGTGGTGGATAAAGGTTATAAATAATCTTATAAAGTAATGACAGTAATGTTTCGTCGATCTCGTATTATTGGCCAACAAAGTATGTTTCTAAAAGTCGAAACACGATCATGTGTTTTTACAATGTATTGGAAGAAAGTTCTTCAATATATTGAGAGAAATAAATCAGGAGGGTAAGTCTGAACAACAGGCGGAATCAAAACCACCCATATCATGGATATGATTATCTTATGGAGTTGTACAATATCTTACGATATTGTACAACTCCATATGATAATTATATCCATGATATGGTTAAACATGGATTGTTTTGACTCTGCCGTTTGACCAGACTTGCCCCTCAGGGTTTTACTGACAAGAAAAAAAATACCTACTTTTAATATAACTTAATATTGCTTCTCGGGCAACTAACATGTACTATATCAATAACAAGTTGCCACATTCTAGAGACTTACGATTTTAATCGTCTCACAGATCCAGACTAAAAACATAATTAAAAACTGTGTCTTCACCGGGAATCGAACCCGGGACCTTTGGATCAGCAGTCAGTTACCTAACAAACTGAGCCACGAAGGACGACAAATGAGTCGTTTATAGCAAATATTTGAATATTATAATATTACTATTACGATGTTGAACATTTATATCAAAACAATAAAGTGTGGTCTGTTGGCTCTAAATATCTGTATGTTGTTACAATCCTCCTAATTATGTACGTGTTGCAACCCACCTCAGGGTTAAGATAAAAAGTAAAAATGTGACTTCTGTGGTATAAAGTATTTTTTTTCAGGCATATAATCAATAAATTTAAAAAGCTATCTTCTCATAATCTAGCTTTTATAGTAAACTTTCAAGTTATTATTTTATATTTTTGTTCAAATGAACTGAAATGCAAATATTATTTCATTCCCATAGGTCTCCCCTATATAAAAGAAATTAATTATTCAGTTATTTCATTGAAAAATTGAGCATTGTCAAATGTTATTTTACTAAACAATATAGGGATATACAAATGTTACATTAAATGAATAAATAAATACCTATTTATAGTATGTATATTTTACATTACAAAATTTAACATCTACGATTTCTAGATTTATTTACAATAAGAATAAAAGCGTGTTTTCTGAATATCGATTCTTAAAAAAACAAATTAGTTATATTGATATACTTATTAAGAATTCATGTCTTAAAATGTATTTGAAATACTTAAAATAATTTATGTACATTGAGAATAATTTATTTATATAATTTAATTTATATAAGCCTATTTAGTTTAAATATTATCATATAAGTAGTATTTCGTTACAGCCATTTCAAAATGATGTGAATTATCATACTTATCTTGGTATGCCAGTTTACATCACGATCTAGTGTGAATAATCACACAATGCTCTATGCAAGTTTACAAAATGATCTAGTTTGATTCATGTTATTAGCTAGTTTACAACATGATCTGACGTGTAATTATTTAAACAAGTAGTTTAACACATGATTAATCTGATAATACTCTATGTATGCTTGTTTACAACATGATCTAAGTAGTATAATAAATTAGACAACGCTGTAAGGTAATTTACAGCATGATCTAGTTTTATTCATGTTATGAGCTAGTTTACAACATGATTTGGTGTGTAATTAATTAAAAAAGCAGTTAGCAACATGATCTGGCGTTTCATTAATTAAACAAGTATTATCTAGTGTGATTAATCAGACAATGCTATTGCTAAACTAGTTTACAACATGAGTTTAATTCATGTTATAAGCTAGTTTCCAACATGGTCTTATGTGATTCAACAGAATAGCGTTATCTAGTAGCTAGTTTTTTTTTTAAATCGTTTCATTTTCGGTTGAAACTTTAGTTTTGTTATAACGTATTTTGGAACACAAATGGTGTGAGTCAATTTTAATAGAACTCTGTAAGTCGGTGTTATACATTTGAATGTAAGTTCGTTTGTTTTATAAGATTATGTTTGTAATGATAAATGACGTGAATCCATCAACAAATGACATTTATTTTTATTTCAAATTTAAAAACGGTTATCGTGGAGACGTTTCTTATTTCGACAACGAAAGGAATTGAACAACCATATGGTATTTGTTGTAAAGAAGATAGTTATAAATTATTATATAAAGTGATTTGGTTAACCTACTGATACATTTTGAGCTGTTTACTTTTAAGTACCTTGTTGCCCTTTAATATTCATTAATTTATCAAAACTCGCATCTATGCTTAGATCTTTTTTCAGAAAACAAATATACTGTTTTTTGTTTTCAATTGAAATAAGAAACTTTTTAATTTATCTTATAATCATTGGAAGGCCACGATATATATTATATACCTATGGTGTTAGTGAATTTAACGAACCCATAATAACCCGAGCTTTGAGGTTTTCTCAATTTGGCCACGAAGTCAACAAATAGTTGAGAAAGTTTCGCTCTTCATTAATTATTCCACAAGTTTGAAACTTACTGAACCAAAGCAGATACGTCCTTTAACATGATGCAACGAAACCTCCATATTCATTGACTGGAAAGGTTACCTGGAAACTAACTATAAAAGTTGAAGAAACTAATAAAAATGGCAAATTTTCGGTGGAGTGACCAAATAATTAAATAATTTATCTGTCATTAGCGTCAATAGAAGTAATAGGAGATTTTTTTGGGTTGGTAACAAGGGCTTATCAAGTTGGACCCGGCCATTAGAAATGAAGAAAACGAAGAAGAAGAAGATTGGTATAACAGCGTGACGAACAATTTAATTAGCCAAACAAGAATGTCCCGGAAAAAACGCGGTCATTAAAAGTGATTTGACCTGTTAAATCAATAATTAACTATTTACAGGAGCACAAGAACTAACAAGTAGTGAAATATTTTTTTTTTATAGATAGAGATATCTCCGCCGCCGTGCCATAGTGGTATGTAATACTGATTTTATGTAGGCGAATTGGGTTCGATAACCAGTATGAGATCTTTATGAAAATATTGGCACTTTTTTTAATTTTGTGTAAAAAAATCGTAACTTGCACAGGGGTGCAAATACATATTAGTTAGATATTATTACAAGCAATATGATTGTGATGAAATAAATGTATAAATATAAAAAAAATAAAAATATTTAAATCATCGCCTCTTATGATGACAGCATAAACAACAAAAGCGCTAAGACTCCTATTGTTAACCCAAGAAATGGACTATACATAATTTACATAATGAAATATTTATAGTAAACTTTCACTCTGTGAACGAAACAACATTATATTTAGTATTTTTCGGATCTTAATAATATGAAATAATTTATCGAAACAGCACCTGATTGATTCGTTTACCTGATTTTTTTAAAGGATAACATTTTTAAAACAGATCCTGACTAGTGCAATTGTAAGTAATTCCAGGCCACGGTGGCATCGAGTCTTCGTATGGTGGGATTGTGGCCTGTTCTTCTCTGACGCGCTCGACCTCTTCGAATACCCTGAGGAAGTTTTGCCCAGCTAGTTTTTTCAGCTCGTCCGTTGACCATCCAGCAGCCAGCAACTCCGCAAAGAGAAGTGGGTACGTCGATACATCTTCTAGTCCTTTGGGTGTACTGGAACAAAGATAAAATAACAAAATCAATAATCTGAAACATATTTTTATGACAAATTAATGACAACTTTTATTTCATTTAGTTTTTAACATGCTTACAAGAGATTGTGCCATCTATCGAGAAATATTGAAAATAATTAAGAAAGTCATCGTATTTTTCTTTTGGATATTTAATATTACTACTAAAGAGGGCACCAGATTTCCGATTTTTTCATTTTTCATTAATACGTATTCACATGGGAAAAATATATATAAAAATAGTTTAACGAGGGTTTGTTGCCAGAAATCGGTTAATATTGTCCAATAATGTATATTTTAAATCCTCGTTTCCAAATTAATCGAAAAAAACCTTTAATCCATGCTACCATTAATCAAGATGGGTCGATGGCAGAGAGGTTAGCGCATTGGGTTAGTATTCCAGTGGTTTTGAGTTCGAAATCTGCCTCGACAAATTTCGTTCACCAATAGAACAAGCATTTATGCTTCTTTTAGGGAACGTAGGAAGATGCATATGTACTTGTTTAACATTTATTCAATTAAAAAAAATTATAACACCACTCCAAATTCAGGAGTACGTGTCAAAGTTATGCATATAATAAAAAAAAATAATATATATTTTAACAATATTCTTAATTACATTCGTCGTTTATAAAGCATGTTAGAATTAAAAGTCTTAATTAGTTTTTGATTTCCATCAATAAAAAATGTTTTAATTTGATTCACTTAATTTACTATCATAAAGTTTACCACGAATTACGATATGGTTTCATTTTAATATACACTTTCTTTATTACACTTAGCGATACGCTTTATGGAATTTTCAAAGAAAATTTCTTAAACTAAAAGCCTTATTTGTTTATTATGGGCTAAGAGAAAAATACCGAGTTTATTTTTTATCTGAAATGATAAGAGTATAAACTTATTTCTCTCAAAAATGTTTTGAAGGCTTTTTCGATAGCAATTGCTACCGTAGAAAAAGTTTAAAGATACAAAAAGTTACTTTAAATATTTCGTACTTTTTTCAAAGAAGGAATTCATTTAGTAGGAAATTTCGACGCTGTGTCAAATTTATCTTTAATTATTTTACTAACATGATTACGTCGCTGGAATTGGAGGAAGGTTCTCAGTAAATAAAAAGAAAATGCCTTCAGTAATTACACGAAAAATGCCATTTTTGCCATCTGAAAAATTCAAGAATCCTTAGTTTAACAACATGTTTTTGAAATAGACAATCTAATATGAAAATAATACATAGTTGTTTTCAAAGCTAAACTCTCTACAACATAATATAACAAGTGTAGATTCAAAAGAATATGTCTTTGTTAAACAAGTGAACATGTTTAACAAGGACATGTTCATTTTTTTATTTAAAAAAAAAAACAAAAAATCCAATAGTGTATTTTATAAACTATTAGTGCGACAATATTATAGACATATTATTTCATATTATAGACAGATCTCATTTTATATTATGGATCTCATTTTATATTATAGACCGCAATTTATATTATAGACCACATTTATATTTTAGACAGCATTTTATATTATTTTTTTAATTTTATTTCAATGTTAACAAAACAGTCATAACAGGGTACATTTAATTGCATGTACAAAACAATTCAAGGACCAAAAACTGTTTACAGCTTATTACTAAATAGTAAAGTACACATTAATAATTATTAACAAACACTCTCATATATGTATATGCACACATTCTTTAATCTAAATAAAAAGGAAAAAAAATAAAAGAACGCAAAGTTGTCATTGCATAAAGGGAGAGGAGAAATTATAGACCGCATTTTATATTAGGAGAGACAGAGACGAATGGAAAAAAATGGATGAGGCGTACATCCAGCAGTGGAGGGATGAAGGCTAAAGAAGAAGAAGAAGAAAAGTTGTTATATTCTTTAGATGCGTAATACGAAGTTAATATATTTGTTCCGACCGCCATTCATTGAAAGATTTCATAACTTAAAAATTAATTACTATCCTTTTTTCAATGAAAAAATCTTGGGGGGCGTAGGGAAGTCAATTTATTTTTGCTATATGTGTTTTTGGATGAATTATCCAAAAAAAATAGAATCATATTGTGTTAAACAATATTTTTTTTTTCTATAACAGCGCCACCTATCGGTTCCAAAACTATCCTATCTTTCAATCCAGAACCAACCATACAAATTTAGAAAACTTTATTGAAATCGGTTGGGCGGTATCAGAAATTAGCATGTACGAACATCGTGACATGAAATTTTTATTTATTAAGATTATATGCAGATTATACTAAATTATGATTCATTTTTGTAATCCAGTTTTATGTAACTTATGTCGGCCTCCTGAGCTTGATTCGCAGGGGAGAAGAAAAGAATTTAAAGTTATTTCCCTCGAGATTCTCGTTTATCTGGACTGATTGATTGGAACAAATAATTGTCACTCAGCATTAAACTCGCCACTTATTCGGGGTTAGCTATTTTCAACAATAACATAATAATACCACAGAGGAGAAAAATTTGCCGCATTTTATTTGAAAAGTGATCTTTTGAATAGATTTATTTTATTAAAATATTCTTCTTTTACTTTTGGCGCGGTTATATAGAAGGTATAAAGATATATGTATGTACTTTATTTACCATCTTTTTCCATTTCCATATTTTAATTATAATTACTTACTAGTCTCCTTCTTTCACCAAACAACTAACCCAACATAAGATATGGTTTCATCATCGTTCTGAATAACAAATTACACTCACAGGATTCTATGTATAGTGTAAAAGAGATAAAGTAACAGGGGTAAGCACTAATTTGATAATATAAAAGTAATTTACACGTGTTTCATACAACACTAACTTAAAACTTAGTTTTGAAAACAATGTTAATCTAAAAGCAAGTACCCCGCGAGTTTAACCAGATAGAGCAATTCTGAAGTTAATGAGTAATTTAACCCTTCTGGTAATAAAATATAAAACGTTAATATCCTCCATGACATCTGCTAGAGGTTAAGTTTGAACTTAATCCAGTTTCCCCCTCAACATTGGCCCGGAATTCCCTGGAAAGTGGCCTAATAATGTTATGATAACGTTGTCCATTCTGACCCGAAATAGCGGTAAAATATTATTTTGAATCGTTGATCATTAAGACCCCAAGAACATGGAATCCTTTTTAACCACATCTAAGAGATTTTATCAGACATTTTTTTATTGCCTTTGGTATCTTTACGAGCCTTTATGACAACACGATGGTCTATAAATATCTCAAGAGGACCTTTTGTTATTTGTTATGGATCTACAGATCGCTCTTATAATATTTGAAAGGGCACCGGCTTAGAATAGTGCTTCCACTCTTTTCTATTATTGTTTTCGAGTGTCCCGTAAGAGCCGGGTAATCGAAAATACAACAGGCAACAATAACATCTCACATTGTTCAGCAATGAGGTTCACCACCCATTCTGAATATAGTGCCTTTTTAGGTGAGACGAGACTGGTGTGTGGGTATACACATATGTGTTGTGCTCCCTTTTATAAGGCAATGCACACCCGCACAGCTTTCGCTGGTTACCCCACATTTTGGGATATGCCGTGATGGTATGAATGAATGAATGAAGAATATAATAATCACAGAGCCTGTTTTCAAAACATGCGTTTTTCAAGAGTGCGTCAATTTATAGAAGTATGATTTTCTCAAATAATATCTAAATTTCTTTTAAGTAGATAGATTGGTACGTAAATATTTTTAATGTGTTTTAAATTGGAGTTTCTTCTTTAACGAAACATGCCATCACACCACCTCATATATATTATGCAAGGCAAAGAGAACCAAAACTCACATTTACCTATCTTACCAAGAATATATGAACAGTATCCGACAACCCAATAAACTAATAGATTACATTCTTCTTCTCAACCCTATCCCGTCCACTCCTGGACGAAGCCCTCCTCCATCTCCTTCAAGGCCACTCTATCCTGTGCTTTAAGCATCCAGTTGACACTAGCATAATTTCTGATGTCATCCCTACACCTCATTGGCGTTCTCCCAACACCTCCAGTTGTAATTCGCGATCTCCAAGCTAACATTTTTCTTGGCCATCAGTCTTAGTTCCATCTCCATTTCAGGGTAATAAATGCAGTGAACGACATCAACATTTTTTGTTCTTTACCTAATGATCTAAGTTGGGCAGCTTTTGGAAAATTAACCTACATTCTCAAAAATCGATCAACCTGGAACGGAAGGTATATGTGTACTGTACAGACCTGTGTTCTGCCAGGAGCGACTTATGGCATGGACCCATAAAAGTATCGAAAAACCAAGGGTCACCCAAATATCCATGGAAATAGCTATGCTGGGATTGAGTCTGAAAGACAGGGTGCGAAATGACGTCATCATGCAAATAGATTACATTTTATTACAAAAATGTTTTCATTAACTCTTCATTTATATTGTCTCGATATTGTGAGTGCAGTAGTTTCAGCTGTAATAATTATAATTAACAAAGGAAACTTTTGGCATTGTCAGCTGATAAATTGTCGGAGAAAACAAAAAAAAAAGCATCAAGTAACGGGTAGCGACTAGAACTGAGCAAACAATAAACAAACCCGTATAATAGTTTCACATCAACATCCTCACACCATGAGTCTAGCAACACACTACAATTAATTTACTTTATATTGGAGCAATACCCTCTGTGCTATATTCTGTACGGTATTCTGCACATACTGGATAATAATACCATGTTAAATGTACCAGTTACATACATACCTATTGTTGTCACCTCTAACAACTCTATTTCTAACACAATGGAGACAGAAATGCGTATTTATGAAGGGCACTACACTACAAAAGCAGAGTTTTAAAAAAAGAATATTTCTTTCTGAAAAGAACGTTTCCCAAATATGTAAGCAAATTCTCAAGGTTTTGATAAAACAAGTTGAATTTAACACATGATATTCCACTGTCCCCCGTTTATAGCGGAAGTTCGCTTATCGTGGCTTTGTCCCGAACGTATCCCCCGCGATGAACGGGGGGGGGGGGGTGATATGTACCTACTCAGATGCAGTCTACAATGCAAATTACAAGGTTTATTGTAGGTATGTGTTGAAACTTGAAAAAATAAAAAAATATTACAACTGGCGAAACTGAGATACTAGGTAGGTTTATTTTCGTCGAAAATTCAATAATTTTTCTTCTCCCTCTGGTTTTAGGCCAAAGGCCTGTTTTTTCAGTCGGAGACTGCCTCTTGTGATCTGGATGTCCAGCTGTCACTCCATCTTTTTGCTGGTCTCCCCCTTGCTCTATGACCCTCCGAGACTTCCTTGGAAACAATTTTGGGTAGTCGATTCTCTTCCATTCTCTCGACATGGTCTCTCCATTGACGCCTTCGCCCTCTACCCCAGCGAATGATGTCGTCTATATCGCATCTGCTCCTTATATCCTCGTTCCGGACTCTATCCACGAATGTTACGCCCACTATGGAGCGCCGTGTCCTCATTTCAGTAGTCCGGAGGAGATTTTTTGTTCTGATGGTATCGACTCTGGCTTCGGTGGCATAAGTCAATTAGGGTCTTACAAACATTTTGTAAATTCTAATATTTTCCAAATAAAAAAATAATATTTTGATTCAAATAATAACAAAAATCCACTTGATTGGACGAAGCCAAACGGTTTATATATAAAATCAGTACGAATTGATTTAAAAAAAATACGAATATATCATAAATGATTTTTTTCGGTTCATTTGAAGGACCTAAATAAATATTAATACTGAATGGTTACGAAGGTAAAGTAGTAGGAAAGTATTTTTCCATTCAAAAAATATTTTTTTGATTTCCTACATAAATCCGAATAACTTTGTTTGATAACAGGTAGGGTAGGTAAAAAAATAACACAAAATCGATATGGAAATGTGCGTACCAATTAGTGAAATAATTATTTTTCAAATCAAATTTTCCACTCTGTTTCAATGGAAATATCCGTATTATTTGGTATTTAGGCAGGAAGGTACCCATGTACATTATATTTCTACACGCAAAGGTTTATTTTATTGTATTTAATTTTAATAATACGAACGAATAGGCAGTCACATTTTATTACGGAAACAAATTGTCGTTCCGTTAAGAAATTGATATTAGTAGTTGCATGTAATACATGAGATCCAACTATCGATGGCGAAAGTATGCATAATTGAAGAATACGTACCAAACTATAAACACTAACTCAAATTAATAAATATTTTCAAATATTTTTTTTTATATTAGGTTATTTTGTATTTTTTTTTTAATAAATATATGTCAAGATAGGATGGTATGGAGGTTAGTCTGCTTTTCCTTCCTAGAATATGAAAACAGCAAGATGTATGCTTGTAGATTAAGGAGGTATTAAACTATTGAGTGAGATATTGTGTAGTGTTTACCTACTGCCTTACAAATTTTATGAAACGATGTCGTCACTAAAAGTAAAAAAGTTTGATATGTAGGTACTACTACAACGTTCAAAGTTTTTATAGAAAATTAAATTATCTAGTTAGGAGTTTCGGCTTTTTTTGATATTTTTAAAAAAATTGTAAATTTATCATAAAAAATATTTTTCTTAATAAAAAACGTTTGAGAAACTCTGCAACTCATTTAAAAAGATTATTTGAGATTTTGTATTTTTCTACATTTTTTCTGGTTTTCAGCGTTCTAGCTTTTATGGTTTTTGAGATGTATGGAAAAATAAAGTAAAAATTCAAAATTTGATAACCCCAGACAGAAACAAATAATCAAAATTCTAGTATAAACGTTTTGTAGGCCTATAACTATCTATGTATATATTCTGAAATTTTGAGCTCTGTGAATTGAGCTGATCAAAAGTTATAAGGGACACACACACAGACACACTAAATGTTCTACTCCGAATTCTGAGTAAATCCATATATGGAACATATATGCTTCGAAGCCTCTTAGTTGGTGTTTTTTGACTTCAAAGATGGAAAAACCGTGAAAAATATAGACCCTGCATAGAAATCTCGCGTGTCCTGGCTTGATACTTTGTCGATTCATTAAGAGAAAAAAATTCTCTTGAACAAATCAACAGTTGGATTATTTGTTTGGTTATTATTAAATTTGATATTTAAGGTTCAATTGTTATTGAGATTAATTAATTAATGAATTAATTTTAATTAATTCATCGTTCTAATCCTGCTGACTGAGGACGGTTGCTGTAATCGATCACTACTTTGTATGGTCGGCCTCCATGCTGATCTGTTATGGGCGCCTATGTCCGAGAAATATTTTTTGGATTGGTTGAATAATTTTTAATGCCTGGTTTTTTTATATTTCATTTTTTATTTGATATGGGTATGAATAAGGTACGTTTGGAACCTGGGAGAAGTTGCGTTTACCAGTAATGAGCATTCTCTTTATAGTTATCCTTTATCCTTGTTTGGTTACTCTTTATAATTGGAATTGTTACATTTTTTTTTCAATCTTTTGGACGCCCTTGTTTGTACCTATAAAATCTGTCCGTTTATGAAATATATATCTATTTACTGTTTTACAATAATTTTAAAGACAGTTTTATTTCCAGAACGTGTGTGCGTTGAATAAATTACCACGTTTCGTTGTAATCAGACGAATGGTATAAGAGTACAAAAAGGACTTTTAAAGCTACAACTGAAATTAATCTACAATTTTCACCTATAGAAATGGGTTACGCTTTGGTAATCGCAACCACTTCCAGGTGCCAGACTTACCTTTTTCATAACTATATTCAATAAGGAAAAAAAAATAATTGAGATTTGACCATTTTCACCACTATGGCCACGACATTAATTTGTTTTAATCAAATCAATAGAAAATTCAGCTGTCGTCAAATTTTGAATGGTACTCTGCGAAACAGAGATTAAATCAAAAGCTATTCGTTAAAATTTAGCCATCGGTTAAAACCAATGTTATTTATTTCGTCCAACAATAATTATTTCCAATTTCTGTTAGCCAAAATAACAATGTAATACAAATGTTATGTTATGCACGTTGGGCATAATCCCTTGCGCAGCGAAATAACATTACAATAATCTCGGCTTACCTTTACGCATAAGTAACACACATTATTTATTTGTGGTTCATCCTATTACGTACATATTTTATTTATATACAACAGTCATAATTGTATTATGGCAGAAATAATACAGTTAGCCTTTTGGTTACCAACACTTTAAAGGGAAATTTACTACACACTGTATACTGGGGATATTTTGCACACTGTTTTTCTTTTGAATTTAATTTTTTTTCGTTTAAAAACGACATGAATGAATTGGATTTTAAATAGTCCCTAAACTTAAAAAAAAACTATTCAAACCATCACGCCATATCCCACAATGTGGGGTAACCATAGACAGGTGTGCGGGTGTATCCTTACATACCAGTATCGTCTCAACTAAAATGGCACAGCTATGTGAGATTTTATTTTGCCTCTTGTATTTTCGATCTAAAATTTAATTTTAATAATTAAATAAACCTTCTGATTTTTGTCTTTTACTGCTTCAAGTATATAAATGAGTCTCATCTATACCCTCATCTATAAGTTGCCACATTTTAGAGGCGAATGATGATTATCATCCCATAAATTTGAACTGAAGACATCGGAAATCGGACCTGGGACCTTTGACCCAGGAGTCAGATCTTTAGCTAACTGAGCCACGAATGAGGAAGTATATGTAGCTGATTGTAAAGGTTAGTTTCTGAGAAATCTATCGTATCAAATAACTCATTCGTGATTGAATTTACTAAAACTGTAATAATAAAAAAGTGACTACCTATGTATCAAAATTATTTCCTTGAATATTAATAATACTTACAGTAAATACCTAATAATACATAATTAACATCAAACGTGAAAAAATGTGTATTATATGAGTGTTTTATTTATTTGTAGCTTCTTGTACATTTAATTTTCACACTGCTGGGTTTACTGCCTAACGACAGTTTCTTCCAACCAACCAGAATTAATGTAAATATGCATTTCAATGTCTATCTACTATGGCAATAAGATTACAATAGCAATAAGGTGACATAATAAATATAAAATTTATGTATATTACAAAATATTACAGATGAAAAGTAAAAAGATCGAATATAAGAACAGTTCATTGCAATGACAGCAAAACAAAAGGATAAGGAGAGGAAGAGATATGATATAAGGAGTCATTATCAGCTTCGTCCCGCTTCCCATTCTATCTCCAACCCCACCAACGACATTCTTCTCCTCAAGGCTTTTCTTATCGTCTCTGGCGTTATGTCCAAAATTCAAAAGGACGCGCTTGAGACATACAAGTATAATCTATCTTCTATCTTCAGCTCCTTTATGATGGATATATTTGTCATTTTTGCCGTACAGGGAATTGGAACCTTGCGTCTCCAGCACCACATTTCAAAGGCGTCGATTCTATGCCTTTCGCGGACATTCATTGTCCATTCCTATGTTTGTCGATACTCGATCCAGCCTAGAGAAAATAGGGAATATGAGTGCCCTTAGCGAATCTTTCTGGATTTGGAAATACTTTTGGAAATATAGTAAAGTAAAGTGAAATTATTATAAAAATATAAAAAAAGGGCAGAAGATATCATGAAACTAAAAAATTAGTAAGATATCACAACTAAAATTTTTTAAATTCTTCCCGAAAAGAAAGATAGCTTCGGGGAGGAATTCAGAAAATTTTCAACGTAATAAAACTACATTTTATATACAGGCACACAAAGCTTCAGAGTTCAGAAAATGTATAATTTGCTATTTATGTAGATAAGATAGAGAAAAAAAAGAAAACTTCATTTCATATAAAGTTGCACAAAACTTCAGAGTTCAGAAAATTTTCAATTTATATAAGAGAGTGAAAAAAAACTACAATTCATATAAGGTACACAAAACTTTCTATTTTTCTATGTTTTGTCCAATTTAGTCATGTTTCTTTTATATGACTGTTTTTTTAAAAGAATGAATATGTCCTTGTAACAAGTACATATACATTCTCTAAACTAAGCAGTAAAGCTTGTACTATAGGTGAACGAAATCGGTTACTTGATTTGACTTCTTCATTACAACTTATATTTTTTTATTTGGTGTAAAGAGAGTCGACTCGATGCAAAGTTGTCCATTTTACTGATACACTACGTTTTACGACACGTTGTTACGAAAATAAACTAATCTAAATTTTATCGTACAACCAACATAGGTGTAACTAAGGTATAGGTACCAAAAAAGGTTCATCATTAAACTGCCTCTCTTTTAGGCACTGTGATAAAAATACAAAACGGTGCTCGAATGTTTATTATTAGAGAGAACGTTGTTTTAGGAAAACTGGCACACTCAGGTTTGTTTTTTTTATCTTTTAAGTCTTCTTTTTTTTCTCATGGGTTGAAATTAATCTAATCTAATCAGTGACATTTTTATTTTATTTTATTTATTTTGGATATCCAACAGTACAGTAGAGTATAATGATATTAAAAACAATGAAAAAAAAAACAAGTAAATGTAGACTACGGTACATAATAATAGGACATCATATCAAGTAATTTTTAAAGCTTTACATACAATTTACGACAAATGAAATGAGAAAAAACAAAATTATAGGATCACACCTGAAACATACATGGAATAGTACCAAGAGGATTATATTATAGAATCATAACATGAGATTCTAACGTACTTAAGGATCAACGAAGAAGGTGTTGCAACCATTATGATGACACATATATATATATATATATATATATATATATATATATATATATATATATATATATATATATATATATATATATATATATATATATATATATATATATATATATATATATATATATATATATATATATATATATATATATATATATATATATATATATATATATATATATATATATATATATATATATATATATATATATATATATATATATATATATATATATATATATATATATATATATATATATATATATATATATATATATATATATATATATATATATATATATATATATATATATATATATATATATATATATATATATATATATATATATATATATATATATATGTTATAATATTTTTATCTCGGTATTCCCGTGTCAGTAGGTCTTGACTAAGACCATTTGTCTTCCGACGTTTCGCCTGAATATCACCAGGCATTTTCAAGGACTTAACGAAAAGCACGCGCGCGACACACGTCTACTCACACTGAAAGCTCACCGTCAAGTGACTCGTAGCGTACAAGATGGCCGCTTATGTCAAATATTGTTAGCGCGACGTGATTGGCTCCTTGTGACACGCCCACCTGCTGTCGTGTTCGTTGGTAATAATATTTTATCATTATTTTTGTGTTGTGATTTATTGTTAATTTTAGTTGTGACATTAATATTATTATTGTTGTGTTTTGGGGTTATTTTCGCTATGGTATTATTAATATTATTATTGTATTGTTTGTCATATAAAATGTTCTTCCAGGTACTAGGCAAACGAACTCCGTCGTCCCGATTGTTCATTATATCCCTTCTCTTATATATTTCTATAGCTTCCCTGTAAATTCTGTAAAGTAAATTCTGTAATATATATATATATATATATATATATATATATATATATATATATATATATATATATATATATATATATATATATATATATATATATATATATATATATATATATATATATATATATATATATATATATATATATATATATATATATATATATATATATATATATATATATATATATATATATATATATATATATATATATATATATATATATATATATATATATATATATATATATATATATATATATATATATATATATATATATATATATATATATATATATATATATATATATATATATATATATATATATATATAAATATATATATATTGTCATGTTATAGAAAATTATGTATAGGGAAAAATTAATAATTGGGAATTTATAGTTTTTTTTGTGCGAACACACTAAATTGATTTTTGTCAGGTGGCAATATTTTTTATGATTAGCAAAGCTTATGTCAAATTCTTTCTTTTTGCATACACCTATCGAAGCGGTACGGCCAGTGTAGGAAAATGGCGGCCGACGTCGATTTGAATTTCTGAATTTGGGGTAAGTTTGTTTTATGTGTTCGTATGTCAAGATAGTTTGGCGAGAGATCATTTTTCAAACCAATAATCCTGTTTTCTTTTCTATAATCTAGATGCTGATATAAATGTCAGTCATCCCAAATTCAATCCTACCCTGATATTGCGCACCCATTCTGACGAAAATAATTTTTATTTAATTCTACAAATGGATTTTTCGAATGTTATTCCATTTAGTTTTCCATTGGAAATATATTTTATTTGGATATTATTTTGCAATTACCATGCTTGCATATACACGACGATGAAATGTACGACATTTAATTCTGCCTAACCTAAAATTTTATAACTGACGACAAAGGAGTCACATATAGGAAATTGTCGGAGACAATTTCTTCATTTGGATTTTTACTTGGACACAAACAAATTTCTTCACTTGGATTTTATTGTAACATGGAGGGATCAAGATACAAATAGTCACGAGAATTTTAAAATCTAAATACATCTTCTACAACCGGATTCATTTAAAGATATTGGTCATCGAGGGGATCTCCTTATTCATGCTGCGAGTCGATATTGTTTTATAATGTTTACTCCATAGCTGTATGATGAGTTATACCTTTATGATTTTATTGTCTGAATATATGAATGTGAATCCATTATGTTTGAACCTAATATAGATTGAAATCATGATTTTGAGTATGATATGAAAGAGATTTTGTTTGATTTGATTTTGATGTAAATTCATGTTATATATAAGTTTCAATCTTTAACATTATTTTTATAACAAATATTTAAAAATTTCACTTTTATATTCAATTTTCATTTTCCTCTTATAGGAAATAGTTGGTACTATACAAACAAAGTTTGATATTTTAGAGTCATGTATTATAATTTATTTCTACAATAAAAATGTAAATATCTCAAAGTGCGTTATCTCTCTGTCTTCCTAATGCAGTGCATCATTATCTCTCATATTCAGTTGATATTTTTATTTAATTTAATTCAATTGTTTGAATTCATTTTGTCTTCATATAAGTTCACGATTAAAAACATGACCCTGAGAGTAAAATTTTCATGAGTCTCATTGCCTCTATCGCTGACTGTTGGTGGAAGGAAGTGTTGAAGCATATCAAAATCTGTTCCATTATCACACACCTTCTCATTGGCGGCCCAACGTGGAACCCCTTCTCATTAAAGTCACATCGAGGAGCTTAATTTTTAAAAATTCTTTGGCGTGGACTATTAGGCGTTCATGGATCGTGAATTTATGTGAGGACTGGCGCCCAGATTTTAAATTTTATACCTTTATTTTGTTGTACTGTGTTTGGAGGGGAGAGATTAATAGGTAGAATCTATAGAAAGTTTACGTTAGGTAGGAACTCCTATATTCCATATAAATCCCACCTTTTAACCTTCCTTAAAACTGACAAGGACACTAAGATGATCAACATGACTTGGAGTATGACCAGGAAAGATCTGATGCTCAGTTATGTACAACTTCAATACAATTTGGCTTTGAGCATATCTCACATCGTCAAAAGTTAAGTGATTGTTTTGTGTTTTTTACTGATCATTTTATAACTGATCGTTGAAAGAATCTGAATTTTATTATGTCTCTTTTTATTCCAGCATACAGAAGCATTTATTTGAAGATTTTTTTTTTATATTTGACAAATTTTCAATGTCAAAAGAAATTTCATTACCTACATAATTTGAATTTTTTTTATATATGCAGAATGTTGTACAGAATGTATTGTTTCAGTAAAAAAAAATTATCAATTGCCTAGTGACAAGAATTATTGTTGAGTGTATTTTTTTTTGAGGGAAATTATAATTATTGTATTATTGTAATTGCATTCTGTGGGGAGAGAGATCTTTTCTAACTTTGGAAGTGAACAGTCATATTTACAAATTCAATTTTAATTATTTTTTTGAAAAGAAAGTTCTTGTTTGAAAAGTTGATTATTAATTGGAAGAATAACTTAGTGATTTTTTTTAGAGAGAATATTTCAACATAATCATTTTAATTTTTTTTCTTTTCTTCTTAAATATAAACAATTTAGTTTTGGTGTTTTATCAAAATTTATTTTTTAACTTCATTATAGGGTGGAAAGGAATTGTTAAATAATTTTCAATTAGTATTCTAGGGGGATTTATTTGTTAAAGGGGGAAGTGTGAAAATTTTTCATCGTTGTTTAACAGGTGTGATTAATTCTTTTTACAATTTTCAGATTTTGGATTTTGTTTTATTCGAGATTCACTTCTGGAAGCTTTTACATTAATACCATAATATTCAGATGATTTTAAAGGGAAAATCTCACATTTAATACAAATAAGTGGAGGTAAAAAGGTATTATTTATTATATTGAATTTTTCACTACTACAGTTTTTTTTTATATATTTTTTGAGTTTATTATGCATTTTTCCAGTTATTTTTAGGAAGATTAATATCCCATATTGAGGTGTGATTTTGTTTATCATTAAATATAGTGTTTTATTTTTAAAAAGAGGTCATTATTTGTTATTTTAAAGGGAATCAATAATTATTTGTTCAATGAATTTTATAGAAACGAATTAACGCCACCTGTGAATAAACGGTCATACTTTTATGTGATTCAGTTATCTATTCAATATTTTCTGTATTTCGAATATCACGAGCGATTGATTGTTTTATATTATAGAAATCTACTTACCGACATAAATACGATTTCACGATTTGTCATTCTGACATTGTATAATGCGTTAATATTAAACATCTCTTTTCTATGATATTAAACGTTAAATATAGTTGATTATAGGATGAATATTATCAAATTATTGTTATTCAGAATCGTTTTAAGGTCAGTCTTATGTTATTTATGGTTTTTGAACGTTTAATACAACATACTATAAGTTAATCGTAATTTTCATATACTTGTTTGACGCAGAAATCATCTTATCAATTTCAAAATAAAGTTTTGGTTACATCTTTAAGATATCATTATATCTAAAGAATATTGAACAATAGTTGGGTAATCGTTGATTTTTATATTCATTTATATTCTTTTCGAGTAGTCCATTTATGTAAATCATAAATTATTATTCCGAAATCAGTTTTTTTTTAAAGAACCGAAGTGTCAAAAGTTCAACATTTTTTTTTATTATTTGTGAAGTATTTTATTGTTTGATTATCAGTATTAATCTAGTTCAATTTTTTTTTATTTTTTAAAACGAATAATTATGGATCTAATTCCAAAATATGCTTTTAAATCAATCGAGGAATTAAAAATACAATTAAAAATGCGTGGTTTACCATCAGCAAACACATGGAGGGATTTGAGATTACAGGCAGAAGCATGTAATGGGGCAATTAGACAAATAATAGAAGAATTGAAAAAATCAGAGGTTGACGATGATTCAATTAGAAGCTTGAAAAAATTCTATGGTATACCATATGTTGATATTGATGTTGATAATAAGGATAAAGAAATTTTAGTGGATGATTCCCCACCTCAGTTGTCTAATGGTAACGATGATATAGACTTATCAATAATTACGAATGATGAAAATTTGAAACTAACGGATAATACTTCCATAATTTTGTCAAATACGGAGTCCGAAACTACACAGTGTGTACGTGAGGTGGAAATGAATGAATTTAGTGATTCGAATTTGCTCAATGATAATAATAATTCAGATATCCATGATCCTTTAGTCGATCCTGTAAATACTGAGCAGACGTATTCGATCTCTGATAGCGAAGTTAATTACACAATGAATGAATCAGTGGACTTAATTAAGAAAAATGACACTCCTTATTTATATTGTTCGTATCTTTATTCACCTCAGGCCAACGTTGTTGAAGTTCAACATAGAAAATCCATTACGGCACTTACCACATTGGTTCATGATAATCAACGAGATGAGTATAACCATGTTGTCCCTATTCGCTCAGCGATGAATTCTTTAATTAAGATGTCAACTGGATACATCCCATATTTTACGTTGTCTAAAAAAGAATACATAATAAAAATGGAATACCATAATAAATATAATCCTGTTTGCTCCTCGTTTAATGAAGTTACGGTTGCGTCCACAAACATTTATGTGAATCATGTTTCTTATTTTAAAGATGCTTTCATGAAAGTTCAAAATAATACATTCGAGTCATATTTAAATGATACTAATGATTGTGAAAAGGCTGGAATTGAGGAAGAATATAATATAGGGGATTATTTTTGTGAAAATAATTTTTCTCTATCAAGGAATATGAATTGTTTTTCCAATAAAAGGTCTCTGAGTTTTTTAAAAAATAAAATAATAAATAGAAGTTCATTTCTGGTTTATATTTTTTCTAATTTGGATAAGAATAGAGTATTAAATTCCATATTAAAGACATTGTTATGCAGGGTTAACGATTGGATGTTAATTATTAATCGTTTTGTTGTTTTTCGTTATGATATAATTAAGTATTTATTTTTTTCAGAATTTCACTTTGAGGTGGATGGACTGTCTCAATTTCTAATGTTATTTTATTTGAGTAAAGTATTGATGAATCATTAATAATGGATTCATTTAATTTTTTATTCTTGTTTATTTATTTATATTGATAAAAGGAATTTTTTTTTGTTATTAACATTCAGTATAGTAATGAGAGAAATGCATAGTGAACCTCAACAAGAGTTAACGTTGATTATTTATTTTAGATTCAAACCATTTTAAGCATAATATTTTGCATTTCAATATCATCCAACTAATATTTAGTGATAATTGTTTCACTTTATTCAAATTTAAAAATTTAATTAAAAGTAAATAGTTTTTTTTATTTAGAGATTTTTAGAATTTTTTTTTTAGAGATTTTTAGAATCTTTTATTATGATGAATGGTGATTGTCAGAGTGGGGGTGAAATATTTATTGTAGATAGATTTGTTTTAAACATTTTATTTTTTTTTATTTTTGAATGTTTATTTTGATGTGATGTGTTAGTATTGGTATCGACATAACATACAAGATTATTTTAGGTACAAATCTTATTTTTTTTTTATAATGTAGACTGGGGATTTAAAATTTACAAATGAATATTTTACATTTTATTATGATTTTTTTTACTGACATCAGTTAATTACATTACTTCACAATTTATAGTTGATCAATTTTTATTTGTGAATGCTGTTAGGTATCTGTCGTCAGAATTACTTTGTTTCTTAGATAATGATGTAAATTCGCACATTACATCGTTATTGTTAGTTATATGGTGTTATGGTTGTGCGACCATAATATAATATAATCTTGTTACAGAACAATTTAAAGAATCTGGTAATGGAGATTGAATAGCAGAAACAAATTGTGAATTTGTTTTAAATTTCTGTGGTATTGTATATTTTTTTTTGTATAAATCAGTTTTATGAATTTGATTCTGATAGATTAAATTTTAATATTGAATTTGAGATTTTATTGTGATGGGTTACATCGTTTTGTGGGTAAAAGAAATACAAATTTCTTTAATCATTGAGTGATAGACATCAAATCACAGGAAACATGAGAAGGGTTTAAAATTAATTTTTAATAATGAATAATTTTAATATTAATTTGTAGTAATCTGTGTGAAAACATAAAATATATAGGTTCCAGAATTTATTTGTTTAAATAGTTTTAAATAATAAATAAATTTGGAATGGTAAAATAAAACCAAAGTTTTTAGTTCTACTAATTTAATGACACTGACTAGTTTCGGTCATCCAGTGACCATTTTCAAAGTGTGAAAAAACAAGAGGTGGTTGGTGTTTATATAATATCTGGTTAAGGGGTTTGCAACATTTTTTTTTTTTTGTTTATTTATTTATTTATTTATTTTTTT
This sequence comes from Molanna angustata, assembly GCA_963576475.1. NCBI lineage: Eukaryota > Metazoa > Arthropoda > Insecta > Trichoptera > Molannidae > Molanna > Molanna angustata. Next base: position 37,397,226 of record OY754968.1, on the reverse strand, counting down.
TTTTTATTTTTTTTTTATTTTTTTTTTTTTTTTTGTCTGTTCACAAGTATACCCATACATGAATTAAAACCAGCTTTGAACGATTATTTATCAAAAACAAATTTAAATCCGGTATTACTGAATGAATTTTTCGATCTAGTCAATATATGTATTAGTCAAAACTATTTCAAATTCAATGACAAATTCTATTTACAGACGGATGGGTTAGCCATGGGTAGCCCTATGTCTCCCATATTAGCGGATTTTTTTATGGATTATTTGGAATGTAAAATCAGTGAATTATCAAATTTTAACAAACTGGTGTTTTATTATAGATATGTTGATGACATATTATGTTTGTGGACTGGAACAAACCGTCAATTAAAAATTTTTTTGAATTCCTTGAACTCGCTCAATAAATCAATACAATTTACAATGGAAGTTGGAGGAGATAGTATAAACTTTCTGGACCTATCTCTTAAAATTGAAAAAGAAAACATTAAATTCAACATCTACAGAAAACCAACCTTTAGTGACAATATAATACACAATAATTCGAGACACCACATTTCCCATAAACTATCAACATTTCATTCCTTAATTCATAGATTGCTAAACGTTCCATTGTCACAAACAGATTATAATAATGAAGTCAGCATCATACAAAACTTAGCAAAAAACAATGGTTACAAAGATAATCTAGTACATAACATGATAAGAAAAAAGAAAAAGAAGTTCTTCCTAACTGCGGTTGCTCCAGGACTTACATCTCAACCAGAAAATTCAGATAAATGGGTAAAACTAAGTTACATTGGCAAAACATCTATAAAAACCGGTAATATAATTAAGAAAATAGCCAAAAAGAAGATTGCTTTTTACAACCCAAAAACATTAGGTAAAGCATTAGTAAATAATAAAGACAAAATAGATCCAGTCAACAATAGTGGTGTCTATGAGTTGAATTGCAATACGTGCACGGGTTCATACATTGGTCAAACTGGTAGAACATTTAAACAAAGAATAACTGAACATTTAAGATGTAAAAGACTAAATCAAGATACTTCTAATTTTGCTGCCCATTTAAACGAACTACAACATGAATTTACAATAGACAATAATGTTCAAATTCTACATAAATGTAATAAAGGGAGAAAATTAGACAGATTAGAGATACTAGAAATTAATAGAGTAAAAAATAATATGAACAAGACACTTATTAATTTACAAACAGATTTCTCTACTTCACCTCTACTTAAACCGCTATAAATATTTATAAATATATTATTCATATACCAAGTAATCAATAATAAGGAATGGTATTTCCAACCATTTATCATTATATATTATGTAAACAAACAACTCAATGCTTTTGAATTTTACTGCCCCAATATATTTTGTTACAGGTACACAGTTAATCCTTACATTGCTGTTCTCAACCATTGGTCACAGAACTTCAATAATAGATACAGACACCATCATGCCATGTTCCAGCAGCATTCAATAATTTTGCAATATGAATTATTTAATTTCTTTTTGTATTTGTACGCTCCGCTTTGTTTGCTAGTTTTCTTTGTCAGTTCTTTCTAGCAACACTAATTGAACTGACGGAAAAAGAGAAAAAAAAAAAAAAAATAAAAAAAAAATAAAAAAAAAAATAAATAAATAAATAAATAAACAAAAAAAAAAAATGTTGCAAACCCCTTAACCAGATATTATATAAACACCAACCACCTCTTGTTTTTTCACACTTTGAAAATGGTCACTGGATGACCGAAACTAGTCAGTGTCATTAAATTAGTAGAACTAAAAACTTTGGTTTTATTTTACCATTCCAAATTTATTTATTATTTGAAATGGAGTTCTACCAAGAATTGTCCGTAGAAAAGTTAAAAAAAGTAAATAGTTTTAATTGAGAAGGGATCTTGTATGTGATGTCACTGCTAATTAATAATTTATTTATTTATTTTCTTTTATATACAAGATATGAAGGTGTGGTTGTTTGGTCTTGAACTGAATTTCATTCTATGGAATCTCATAGATGTGATAATTGACATTTTGTCATAATTTATTAAATGTTTTAAAATTTATTTTGAAGATTTGGGGTTTTTAATTTTTTATAATTGATGTTAGGAATAGTATTAAATAATGTTTAACCAGTTTTTGTGTTAAATGTTATATTTTTTTTTTAGGAATTATATAATATTTATATTAAGACTTTCCATTCCACATGATAGCCCTGCATTTTTCCGGCTTATAATTGGATTTTGCATTTTGTATCTCGCTTGAGGGTATCCGATGAGCCAAGAAATCTTTGTATTTCGCTTGAGGACATCTGATTTCCCAAGAGATCATTTTTTTTATTTTTTATATATATATCTCGCTTGAAAGTACTTTGTGACTTGAGAGATTATTCTTTATGCTAAAGCCTTTTCGGTCGTTTTAGCTAAAAAAATGAAAATGAGCGATATATGAGAGTATTTTTAGTCAAATTTTCTACTAATAATTAAAAATTTGTTAGGGGAAAAGTTTTAAATTTAAAAATTGTAGTCTTCTTGTGAGCCTTCAATTATTTTTGGGATTTAGGGTGTAAGTTTCACTTGTTATAAAGTGATACTTGTAAAAATTGATGTAATAAAAGATCATAAAGTAACTCTAAATGAGTCGTTTTAATTTTATTTTATCATTTAATTGGGTGTTATGTTATTTCATTAATTGGGATCATTTTTTTTGTTTTTGTTAGGAGTTTTCTTTTCTTACAAGCGGAACTCTGTTATGTCAAATTGTACTTAAATATTTTAAAGTTAAATTTTTTGAGATATTTGTATTTAGGAATTGGGGATACATATTAGAAGGTTATGTTCTGAAGGAATAATATTTTATATTTCAAACAGTATTCGTTTTACAGGTCAATATTTTTTAATCCGTTAACATGATTTTGTATGTTTCAGGTTATATTTTTTTGAATGGTAGATAAGTATATCGTTGTTTTACCATGTCTATTGTGTAACTGTTTCAGGATGATGATTTATGATGCAAATGATTTCCTTTTTTCTTTTCATATCCTTCGGTTTGATTTATGATCTCTGGGTTGGTTTCATAATTTGCAATTTTCAGTTTTTTTTTAAAAAAAAAATTTCTATTAAATTTTTTTTATGTGGGGTTGCGGGTATGTCATGTTATAGAAAATTATGTATAGGGAAAAATTAATAATTGGGAATTTATAGTTTTTTTTGTGCGAACACACTAAATTGATTTTTGTCAGGTGGCAATATTTTTTATGATTAGCAAAGCTTATGTCAAATTCTTTCTTTTTGCATACACCTATCGAAGCGGTACGGCCAGTGTAGGAAAATGGCGGCCGACGTCGATTTGAATTTCTGAATTTGGGGTAAGTTTGTTTTATGTGTTCGTATGTCAAGATAGTTTGGCGAGAGATCATTTTTCAAACCAATAATCCTGTTTTCTTTTCTATAATCTAGATGCTGATATAAATGTCAGTCATCCCAAATTCAATCCTACCCTGATATTGCGCACCCATTCTGACGAAAATAATTTTTATTTAATTCTACAAATGGATTATTCGAATGTTATTCCATTTAGTTTTCCATTGGAAATATATTTTATTTGGATATTATTTTGCAATTACCATGCTTGCATATACACGACGATGAAATGTACGACATTTAATTCTGCCTAACCTAAAATTTTATAACTGACGACAAAGGAGTCACATATAGGAAATTGTCG